>CAUOFW020000225.1:1201598-1309695 GCA_963454935.2 Ilex paraguariensis | reverse complement strand
ACGACTACGCCACCTCATCAGCACCCATAATGCCGGTGCTACCAGCCTTCAATGACACACCCACTGCCTTCAAGTTCTTCAGCAATCTAACTGGGCTTGTTACTTCACCTTTCTGGGCCCCAGTACCACTGAACGTGGATGAACCCATGTTTATCACTATTGGTTTGGGCCTTGCTGCATGTGCAGCAAATGCCACCTGTGGAGGCCTTTGGGCAACGCTTCGCTGCGAGCATGAACAATGCATCTTTCCAGTTCCCCACCAAGTTGTCAATGTTACAAGCTTTTTTCAACAACGTTGATGGAATCTACACCACTGATTTTCCTGATCAACCACCATTGATATTTGACTACACTAATGCAAATAACAGCTTAAATCAATCCCTTTTGATAACAACAAAGTCAACAAAAGTGAAGAAAGTCAAGTTTAATGCAACGGTTGAGATGGTGATGCAGAACACAGCTTTGATTGGTGTGGAAAATCACCCTATACACTTGCATGGATTCAACTTCTATGTGTTGGCTCAAGGGTTTGGCAACTTCGATCCTGTGAACGATCCGAAAAAGTTTAATTTTGACAATCCACAAAAACGTAACACGATTGCTGTACCAATTGGGGGGTGGGCTGTCATTAGATTCCGGGCTAACAATCCAGGTGAATATTTATTTAAAATTATATTCTTTTTATCTCTCCTAGTTTTGAAAGTATGCAGTGTCTACTAACAAATTTTTAATTTTTTTTAATTTAACTAGATTTATTGTTATATTTTTCTTGTTTTGTTGTTTTCCATTAGCGGGTCTTGTTCTTTCCTCCAACCTTAATCACATGCATAATTAAGGATAACATGCGTATATTCATATATAAAAGTATTTTTAATTACTACGTTGCATTTTGATCAAATGTGAGAAATAGTTATGAAATATATTTTAAATTTTTGGACAAAGTTATGTATTTGCTTAAAACTTGTAATTCAAAAAAAAAAAAAAAGACTACAAAATAATACAATATATACCTATGTTGAAACAGGTTATATATATATATATATTCCTTTGCTGTGCATGTACTAATTTTGTTCGTGGAACTGTGGCCCTTGCAGGTGTATGGTTGATGCACTGTCACTTTGACGTGCACTTGCCATGGGGCCTGGCCACCGCTTTCGTCGTTGAGAATGGAGGAACACCGTCATCCACCCTGCCTCCGCCTCCCCTTGATCTACCTCATTGCTAGACAGAGCCTACAACAGGATCATTCTGTTGTTTTATTAAGTTTTTTAGCATATATATTGCTAATAAGCATTTCAAGATTTGATATTATTTTCATTTCGTTCTTTAGAAACTAAAGTTCATTTTCATTCAAATGTGTAACTATTATACACATCTAAAGACACTCAACTACATGTAATTCCATTTACTGTTGACCAAAGCAGGTGGATTATAGTAAGTTGCCAAGCCATGAATAATTTTTGGTTCCGTGGGGAGTTCTTCGTTTTGAGAGAAGCTGCCTTATGATCTCTAATGTAATCCTCTTGGAAGACTACAAGGGTTCTCTTCTTGTGATTTTAGAGGGCAGGCATGAAGAATAATTACAGTTAATCAAGCCTCCTCCTAAGAATCATGAGAAGTAGAATGTTGCTGCTATTGCAGTCTGCTTTTCATTTGGGCTTGGAAGCCTCCTCATAGTTAGAACCTCCCAACGCTATTAGTAAAATCTATGGTCTTGCCTTTCACTTAGGCTAGGGAGTCTCCTCATAGTTAGAACCTCCCAACACTATTAGTAAAATCTATAGTCTTGCCTTTCACCTTTCTACATGCTAAGATTACTGGGATTACTCGCCTTCCTAGATTAGACTGATCAATACCTTATTGATAGCTACCAGAAATGAACTGTTATTTAGAGAAGTTTCAAGGTTAGACGTAGCAATGCTTGAAGTGTGCTGGATTTGGTGTTCTTTCTTCTTTCCTGACAGTTCTAGTATATTTTCAATACCGTTCCCTGTCGTTGATTTTCTTTTTCCATTTTTGATCAAGTTATTGTGACCAAGCACCATGCAATGGACAAAATTTTCTGATTTCCACCTGTATTTAACCTATTAGATATTGGGTTAATTGAAGAGTGATTGGCTTGGGTTATCGACTCAAACCGGGGCGTCCATGGTGGATCGACCCAATAGGGAAAGTGTAAGAGACATGACTTTTGGAAGTGTTGTTTACCACTCAAAATACATGTTTGTTAATCCAACTCGGGGTGCAACTTGGGCGGGTCAACCCGAACCCAATCCAAAAAAAACAGGGCTTGTGTTAGAATTTTTAATACTTGGATTAAGCCTGGACAAAAAATCTTCAACTCGAACTGAATTTAGACAAGTCTCGGGTTGAGGCTCTAGGTTGTCGAGTTGAACCCGAATATACATAAATATATAAATATATTTAAATAGGGTTCTTTATTCTTTAGAGTTCAGACTTTCACTTCACTTTAGGTTTTCACCCCTGCGCTCTCATCACCCTCAAATTCATCTCTCACTCGTAATTTTTTCCTCTCTTAGCCTCCCTCTCTCAATCGTCACTCGTCTGAGTCATCTCATACTCACAGCCTCCATTCTCAATCGTCTTTCCTCCCCCTCTCACTCCATTTCTCTTCATTTGTGTCTTGCCCTTCATCTCAGATCACTTAAAAAAAATAGATTTACGCTTTAAAAAATCAAATCTAAACTTCAAAAAATTAACCCGAATTAAGTAGCACAAGCCAACCCCATTTTTAACCAGAAATCAGCTTGAATTAAGTAACCCGAATTCAATTCGAGCCCGTCCGAATTAAACTCAAGTAGTACTCAGGTTGAGTACTTCGAGTTGAGGTAGAGTTACGGTTACGGTTACGATTGAAAATTATATACTTAAGGTTGGGCCAGAGTTGACCTTTCAACTAGCCCAACCTGCCCGAGTTGCACCCCTAAATACAACAGACATGTTTTTGCGAGATGTGTTTCTTTAAGACATATGTTGGTTGCCTATATAAACTCTAGGATAACCGAATAGACATAATCAAAACAAGTACTGTTGATGTACAGTCTATCTCCTACTCCCCCTTTTTTTTTTTGTTGTGTGTGTGGGTCTAAGTTGTGTACTCCCCTTATATAGCTTTGAAAGGTTTGTCCTGTGAAACGTTTTGCTATTGATTCCTCTTGTTTAACATCATCATATCACCCAAACAATTAAAGAAAAAACGATGACTTCAAATTCTAAAGATTGTAGAACATCCTACAAATTAATATGTGAGGGTTAAAAGTGAAAAATGTATGTCTTTGATCCTACGCTTCTGCAATATTATACAATTCTCAACATAATCAATATCTCCACAACCCCATGTTCTTCAAGTAGGTGGTCATGCATTCCCAATTTAAATTATTTAGCGGGTTCCTGGTTGGCCCTTGTTTCAAATTATATCTAGAAAATGTGACCATTTGTTTAGTTTCAGTAAGACAGTTAGCATATAAGGGAATTCCTACTATACTAGTTATGCCTATTCATGTCATTATTTTAATGGGCTATAGAATAACTTAACCCAAACTGGAAACATAGAATTTACACCTTTAGTTGGTTGAAACATGGGGAATCGAAGTGGGGGACCTCTCCATCGCATTTGTCTATCTTCTTTCAAGTATGCCCTGAGGGTTCCATATCCTTTGTCCAATAAGTTTAACTAATGGGAAGAGAAGTTTCTTGTCAATGAAGTACCCAATAAGACACGATGCCCATTTCTTACTACCTTGTTTTGACATAAATGAAGGATGAGATACAACTGGTTTACTTTCTGGTAATTGAGGTTTGAAATATTTTAAATTCATTGGTTTTCAAATAAGGACTCTATTTCTAAGCTTCATACCCACAACTTTACCCTCAACTTGTCTCCATGTAGGTTTGCTAAGCTGACTCTCAACCTTATAACCAACTACTTGGAAGGAAATTTGGTGCCAGCATATGAGCATTATAATTAGGTGTAACATTCCCATTCTTGACAACTTTCTAACTTCTTGGGAATAGGAACCAAATACTTGGTCATTCTCAATTTCAGGGGCGTGGGAGTACTACCACACTTCCTCTGAAACTCCTCTACATTGCTTGTAAGTTGGTTAAGAGGTGTTACCTTTGCTAGTAGCTAACTAGCTTGACTAGCTTTGTTTTGGAGCTACATGGTAGGGACTCTATTTTCATTTTGAGTATTGAAGTTGGCAAAGTGCCTCTATGTATGATTTTGTTCCTTCTAAAGAGCTTGTGAGCTTTGCACACCCATGTTTCTTCACTCCATCTTCTCAATTTAAAGCATTTGATTGTATTATGGCTAGAGGAACTTCGACGATCCAACCATTTCCTTTCTCTTCAATATCTTTATTAATGAGCCTTTTTCATTATTGATCCTACCTCCAATAATAATAGCTGGACTACTAGAAATAGGTGTTGTTGGAACAACCTTTTACATGGGTCCTGAAGATCGTGACGTGGTGATTGGCCTGCTAGAGCGAGATGCAAGAGGATCGTGTTGTCAATACTAGGGGTTCAAGTTGGTAATGTTACATTCTGATAGTCCTATGTGTTAGTCTAGAGTTCTTGTTAAAGGAATGAACAAACAAAGGGGAAACTTATGTGGTGCCGGTCAAATTCCCCCTAGCGCTCAAGTGAGAAGGCAATATTGAACATAATCAATCCAAAGTGTTTTAGTGTTTATGATTGTGGATGACTTTGGTACATAGGAGTTTCTTAGAAGAGATTGCTTACCTTTTCCCCTCATTTATGAGTGGTATTTAGAGTGGAGTTTAGTATAGGGATGGGTTAATGGTTAACGATTACTAACAAGTTATGGGGGAAAAGTATCCTTGAAGTTGTGGGGACATGATGCCAATCCCATCCTTAGTCAGAGGGTGTTAGCGGTTTATTATGTGGATTCACTTAATTGTCTTGCCTGGTGGCAAAGACCGTCATGCTTTGGTTACCTTCTAATTAGCAACCAGTGAGATGGCAAGCGTTGGTGTTTTAACAAAACCCTGAGGTCCTAGATTACAGGAATGAGGCATTGGTTGGTTATCTTGAATGAAGTAACTGATTTGTTGATGTGTTCTTGTCTCTACCTCAACCTACCCATTTGGACCCTCTCAATTAGTTATGAACCCCCTTTTTCTCGAGGTTGATGGGTGACTTTGGCTGAAGAGAATATAGCGTTGACTTTTAAGGGAGGAGAAAGGTTGTAATAGTCAAAGGGTCAAAATGTTGATTTCTTTTTTAAAAATGAAAAGACTTATGGAAATTTTCACGGAACACGATGCCAATCCCTTTATTGATGTCTAATCAATTGACACCTGTATGCTCGTCGTGCTCCATGTATCTTGATCTTACTAATTGAACCATTGGTATGATCCTTTTGGTTGGATTGTGCAATCTTGGTTGTTGCTTTTTACTTATAGATAGGGGGTCCTTCAACTCATTTTTTTTTACAAAGAGCGGCACAAGGAGACTTTGTAAACAAAGGGTATCAACTATGATCTATGGTGGTGTAGACTTATTACAAATATTGATATGGATGCCAAATGAAGTTATCAACACACAATCTGTCAAAGTTCAAAAGAATCAAATCTTTATTTTGTTACTAGGTAAACAATGGTGGTTGTGGTGGTGGGTGGGTGGTGGTAATGATGGTGGTGGTGCATTTGGGTGATGATGGTTGGCGGTGGTGAGTGATGGGCAGCAATTGTGTGCTGTGGTGGTGGTGTTCGGCGGTGGCGGTGGGTGGTGCTCTGCAACAGTGGTGGTGATGGGGGTGGCGAATGGTGGTGGGATAATGATTGGACGGTAATAAATATAAGAATGAAATATGATGAAGGTTTTTAAGTAACCTCTTTCATTAAGAGTATTTTTGAGAAGTGCTACTTTTATGGACTTTTGATCTTAAAAGTATTCAAGTTGGACCTAAAGCCATAAAAGTGTCTAAACGTGGATCTATAGCCCATTTTCCCTACTTTTATTTATTACTAAAAATTAAAATCTATAGTTAAAGTGTGCCCACCCTTACTTATAATAGGGCAGGTGTTTTAGGGAATTCCACTTTTCCTATCGTTGTAACATGTCTTTTCTAAATGATGTATATCCTGTGTTATAATTACCATTTATCATAGAAAATTGTTTCTTTTTATGTTTTTCTTTTTCTTTGGGGGTGCAATGTCCTCCCAAAGTTCAAATTCTTCTTTTTGTCAAGATGAAATTTTAACGAAGTTTTTCAAAATTCTACCCAAATATATTAATTATCAACTCTTATGAGTTGCTTGAGTAATTAATAAAGGCATCATGTATTAAATTGCCTGCATTCAGAATTTGCAATGCAACTATCCATTAAAAGAAGTACTAGTTGGGATGATCCTCTGTTAAAAAACATCTCAATATCCCCTTTAGAAAAAATGTTATAAAATCCAACTTTACTTGTCTTAAATTCTTTAGTACTTCCCTTATGTACCCCCCACTCAATTTCAATCCCATATCTATCCCCCAACTTCTTGACCTCCCACGGGGCACTCGCACCTCCTGCCCCCCAGACCCTCCATTTTCCCGAGTTAGTCAATTGTATTCCACCCTAAGCTTGTCAAACCCTATCCTCCAATCCCCTTCCTTCGAGGTGGAATCATCCATTCCGAGCATGTCAAAACACCATCCCCAAGTCCTTGACCATCTAATCAAACCTTCACCCACCCTAAACCTGTCAAACCTTACACCTAAAGTCTGTTACCTTTTATTTTTTCCCCCCAAAATTAGGCACCATCTAGTTAGCCCCCATCTTGCTGCATCATGCCTTGAAACTCCTCTCTTAATGATCTTACCCCTATTATGGAGCTTTATGTGATGTTTTCTATTGTTTGGGATTGTGTGATGGTGAGGAATGATTTATGGAGGATGATTTGAAAACTGCAACAACAATTTTGGAAATTTCACTTTGTAAATACGAGAGAGAAATAATTGATGTATTTTAAATAAAATGATTTATTGATTTTTTGGAAAGTTGGTTAAGAAAAAAAGGTAGTAAAGTATGGGAGAACAAAATGGAAGAGTAAATACCACCTTTTACCCCCTCATTTAATCTATGAACCAATCAAAGTTTTAATTTCTTGAAACTGATCAATACATATCTTTGAGCTCACCTGACATATTCTATTAGACTCAATAAACTATACCTTGCGAAGAAGTAAAAGATCAAGGCAAAATTGGGACATCTATGGTGTAAAGATGAGCAATATTGGGGTCAAAGATCAAGATTGAAGTGGCTGAAATGGGAAGATAAAAACACACGTTTCTTCCATGCAACAATAGTTCAAAGAAGACAAAGGAATAGGATCATGATTCTGAACAATACTGAGGAAGAATGGACCACTGGTAAAGTGCAATTAAACTAGTTAATGCAAGATCATTTCCATAGCATATACATGACAAAGGGCAACAGAACATATGATCAAGTTCTGCAAATTATTCCAACGATGGAATCAGATCAGATGAACAACCGTCTTCTAAAAGCTCCCACAATTGAGAGAGTCAAGGTAGTAGTTTTCAGCTTGGGAATAGCCAAAGCACAGGACCAGATGGCCTCCCTGGTCTTTTCTATTTGAGGTACTAGATAGTAATCCAAAGTGACTTGTTTAATGCAGTTCAATTTTTCTATCGGTCAAGGTTTTTTGTTAAAGGAACTCAATGAAACAAACATAACATTAGTCCCAAAGGTGAATTCAGGCCAATTAGTTACTGCAATTTTGCTTACAAAGTAACCTCCAAAATGCGAGCTACTAGATTAAAGCTCATCATGGATCATTTGGTGGCTCATAATCAAGGGGCATTCATAGGGAGAAGACAAATTCAAGATAACATCATAATAGCACAAGAAGTAACGCACTCAATAAGGCGAAGAAAAACCAAAAGGTATCAAATGGAAATCAAATTAGGTATGGCTAAGGCATATGACAATTGAATGGGATTTCTTGAAGTTCCTTATGATCAAATGGGGTTTGCTGAGAAGTGAGTTACTCTGATTATGCAATGCATTTCCACTGTGAGATTTAATATACTGGTGAATGGGGATAGAGTTTTTCAAATCACTCCATCACGAGGACTTAGGCAGGGGGACCTTCTTTCATCATACGTGTTCATAATTGTAAATCAATGTTTAACTGCAATGGTCAATCAAGCAATGGAAAGTGGATATCTAAAGGGACTCAAGCTGAGCAAGTCCAGACCTACACTTTCTATTATTGTTGGAATAGAAATCTCAAGAGCTGTTAACAAAGCATATGTATTGAATATTAAAAATTTTCCTTTAGAACCCTACAAGGTGAAATTAGGGTTTACCTTCGACATCTCTCAGGATTGATCTCGTCTCAGCACGAACGCAAAACCGAACAACGAGCAACTAAAGGACAACTGGATGAACCTCGCGACCTTCTATTGTATATCCCCCAACGTTAGAATCTGGATGCAGTGTAGGCTGCCAAGACCTCTGAACTCCTGCTCTCTCTTTTAGCCTCTCTAAAAAATGTGAGTAAAGAAAATATGCTAAATTAGAGAGCCTATACGTCTATATATAGGCTACAACAGAGACTCTAAGGAGAAATAATGGCTGGGCTTTTAATGGGCTAAGAGCATCTCCAACAATGCTATCTAAAATAGCTACTCAAAATATATTTAAATATTATATTATTTACTTTAGTTAATCACTTTTTCAAATTCATTCCAACAACACTATTTATTTTAGCTAACCACTTCAACTAACTTTACCTAACTTTCAATAATAAAATTCAAAAAATAGCAATTCAACTATATATTGTACAAATTTAATCAATTGTAGGCTACAAGAGAGAATACACCTCCCAAAAATTATACTCCCAAACCAAATTCTCTCAAATTAAATCACAAAATCCAAAACAAAATCACCTCAAAACTTTCAAGTTTGATTGAAAACTTCTGAAGGCTTCGAGTTTGATCAAACTAGATGTCAATCGTCTCTCCATCGATCGCCTCATCCAAAAACTAGACCAACAACTTCTGAAGGAGCTAGGGAGAAGTGGCTAGGTAGATGTAACTAGTGAAAATGGGGTTATGGAAAATAGATAGGGGAATAACTAATCTGTTAGAGCCACATTTTAAAGAGAAACTATCTAAAATAACTAAAAATGGGGTTTTAGCTAGCCTTTTGGAGTTTCTCTAAGGATTCGTATGTTCAACCCAAAACAAACATCTTACAACTCATTAATAATAAGTCAGTCAACTAAAAATTTATTATAGATCTCTTGAACCTTATCTCAAAATTATATTCGAACTCTTTATTATTATATGCTTAATAATCTTCCCAAATTTAAGATTACAGATGTCCATTAATTAAATAAATTACTGAAAATTATATTTAATTGAATTGTTTTATTCCTTGAGACCTTACCACTCAACTTATTTGTCATGTCCGATAATTAAATCTACTTGCAGGGTTTGACATGGACAAAACTTATGAGCTTCCTCAAGAGAATATTATCAACCCATTTAAATACTAGGATGTGGTTTTTTTTAATATTTAATTTTCACCATACAAATAAAGTCATCTCCCAATTTATCGAGCTTATTTACTCAATATGAATCTTATTCTTTGATGAATTAAAATGACAAACATTATATGCACTTGACAATTAAATGTTTTAGAATTAAGAGCATAGACAATCATAATAATCATGAAATATTTATTATCCTATTGAATCAGTAAAAGATAATAACCTCAACATGGGTCCATTCAATACACAAAGTGTACTAGTACAGTAATCCGAGACATCAAACAGTTTCCTACAGTCAAGACAAACTATGCCAGAATATTATACTACAATCCTACTAACGGTGTATCCAATTCCATCTAGGATTGTGAAGATATACTCATATTATACAAGGATCCGATAATCTGGTCTTCTGTGTATAAACCGAACTCTACACACCAGATTATCTACAATGTAAAATATAATACACACATCCATATCATA
The DNA here is from genome assembly GCA_963454935.2 of Ilex paraguariensis. Taxonomy (NCBI): domain Eukaryota; kingdom Viridiplantae; phylum Streptophyta; class Magnoliopsida; order Aquifoliales; family Aquifoliaceae; genus Ilex; species Ilex paraguariensis. The sequence goes on along the minus strand of CAUOFW020000225.1, from coordinate 1,299,661 downwards.
TATTAAATATTGCAAACAATTTGCCCATATAGATTCTCAATAAAATGGAAAGAACAAAATTTTATTAATTAATAAAATCAGTTTCACTACAAAAAATAAGCTTTTAGTATATTACTCTATCAATTCTCCCACTTATACTCAAAGCCATGTTGTCATACATCTAACTCTCATTCCCTCCACATGACTATTAAAGGTCTTTGTTGGCAAGCTCTTTGTGAAGGGTCTGCCAAGTTCTTTCCTGATGCAATCTTGGTCACCACTACATCATCTCTTCTCACAATATCTAGTATAAGGTAATATTTGCGCTCAATGTGCTTCCCCTACTTATGGGTTCGTGGTTCCTTCGAGTTAGCAATCGCTCTGCTATTATGACAATAATGTGTAATTGTTGATTTTATCAAGGGTACCACTTCTAAATCCATTAGGAAGTTTCTAAGCCAAACTGCCTCTTTGGCTGCTTCAGAAGCTGCCACATACTTGGCCTCCATTGTGGAATTAGCAGTACAAGATTGCTTGATGCTTGTCAAACTTATGGCTCCACCTCCTAGAGTAAACACATATCCTGAAGTTGACTTTCTAAAATCTCTATCTGACTGAAAATCAAAGTACGTGTACCCGATGGGTACTAGACTATTTGCCTGGTAAACTAACATATATTCTCTTGTCCTTTCCAGGTACTTGAGAACACGTTTTACAGTAGTCCAATGTTCTTGCCTAGGGTTAGACTGATATCTACTAACCATGCCAACGACAAAACATATATCAAGTCTAGTGCAAAACATAACATACATGAGACTTCCCACTGTCGAAGCATAAGAAATTGCCTTCATGCTCTCTATCTTTTAGGTGTCTTAGGACATTGCTCCTTTGATAGAGAAACTCCATATCTGAAGGGAAGAAATTATTTCTTGGAATTTTGTATGCTAAAATGGGCTAGAAGGGTATCGATATAGGTAATTTGAGATAAGCCTATTATCCTATCTTTGTGATTTCGCATAAGCTTGATTCCAAGGATGTGACCAGCCTCTCTCACATCCTTCATATCGAACTGATTGGATAACCATACCCTAACAGAAGATAACACCCCCACATCGTTTTTGATGAGCAAGATATCATCCACGTAAAGTACTAGGAACACCACCACATTTTCATCATGCCTTTTATAAACACATGACTCATCAAGGCATTAATCAAAACCATAAGATTTAATAGTCTGATCAAAAAAAATGTTCCAAGATCTAGATGCCTACTTAAGTCCATAAATGAATCTCTTAAGCTGGAACACTAGATGCTCTTGGCCCTTTGCTACAAATTCATCTGGTTGTACTATATAGATACACTCATCAAGATTACTGTTAAGGAACGTTATCTTGACGTCCATTTGCCAAATTTTGTAATCGATATAAGTTACAATGGATAAGAGAATCTGGATCGATTTTAGTATAGCTACCGACAAAAAAGTCTCCTCATAATTGATTCTCTCTTTCTGAGTAAACCCTTTCGCAATAAGCCTTATCTTATATTTTTCCACCTTACCATCTGATCGTCGCTTCCTCTTATAGACCCACTTTTATCTAATGGATTTTATCTCATCGGGTGGTTCTACAAGTGCCCAGACCTGATTGGAGTACATGGACTCCATCTCAGATATTATAGCTTTTTGCCAAAGTTCTACATCTTTATCTTGGAGTGCTTCGTTGTAGGTCTAAATATCAACATTTTGTTCCCCAGGGATCTTTGTCAAAAGACTCTTGCAAGAACATATACTGTTTGGGTTGACGAACAACCCTCCCACTATGACGAGGCTCTGCTTGTATCTGTGTTTTATCAGTAACCTCTTGTGCAGGTTTTGCACAAGTATCGATATTTCTCTTACTACGACGAGGCAATGGGATATCATCTACTCTTTCATGTGATGCTTCCCCTTGTACAGTTGGTATTGAAGAAATGTTCTCTGATTTATCACCTCTTAACTTTTCAAGAACAATTCTACTCTTAGGCTTGTAATCCATCACATAGTCTTCCTCTAAGAATCGGGCATTGGTGCTAACAATGACCTTCTGATCCTTAGGACTATAGAAAATACCACATTTTGTTCCTCTTGGATACCCTATAAACAAGTAGACTTCTGTTCTTGACTCAAATTTATTTGTGTTCCCTTTTAGCACGTGTGCTGAAATCCCCCAAATTCGAATGTCCCGCAAACTAGGCTTATGCCCAATCCACAATTCTGTGGGAGTGGTAGGTACTGACTTAGATGGTAACAAGTTCAGAATATATGTTGTAGTTTCCAAGGCATATCCACAAAAGAAATCGGTTAAAACTGAATAACTCATCATAGATCTCACCATATTCATAAGAGTCCTATTCCTTTTTTCCGCCACACCATTTTGTTGTGGTGTGTGAGGTGCAGACATCTGGGATGTAATCTTTACCTTTGATAAGTAATCCCTAAACTCTCCTAAGAGATACTGATCACCACGATCAGATCCTAATGTCTTGATACACTTTCGTTGACACTTCTTTGTTTCAACCTTAAACACTTTGAATTTCTCAAAGCATTCAGACTTACGGTGCATCAAATAAATGTACTCATACCTTGAATAATCATCAATAAAAATGATAAAATATTCAAAGCCACCTCTTGCTTGGACAACCATGGGTCCACACAAATCAGAATGAACCAATTCCAAAGGATTCTTTGATCTATAGCCCTTGGACGTAAAGGGCCTCTAGGTCAGTTTACCTTCCAAGAAAGACTCACGAAATGAAAGTGCCTCCATTTCTAATGAACTCAATGGTCCATTTGCAACCAGTCTTTGAATCCTACTTAAGTTAATATGACCTAGGCGTAAGTGCCAAAGATACATTTGGTTCATTTGAAGGTTCATTTTTCTTACATGACAAGGTACTAGTATTATTCAATTCAGTTATTTGTAGTGTAGGTGAGATAGAATTAACAATATAAAGATCATCCACCAATGAACTAGAATAGATAAAATGCTTATTAATCACAGAGTCATTAAAAAAACACTATATCCATCCCTAACAAATTTAGAAACCGAAACTAATTTTCTTCTAATATCTGGTGCATAAAGACAATCTCTCAAAAATTAAAATCCTATTTCCACTAAAGTATAAATGAAAATCTTCAACTGCAACTGTTGCCACTCTCATAGCATTACCCGTGTGAAGATAAATCTCTCCATCACTAAGTTGTCTGGTTTCCTGGAACCCCAAGTATTTGCAGACATGATTACTGACTCATGCATCTACACACCAGGTACTGGTAGATGACACCGCTAAACATGATTCAACAACTAGTAAATAAGATTTACTTGGATTGTTCATTTTAGAGAGCTAGACTGGATATTGCCTTTTCCAGTGCCTTGACTGCTTGCAATGAAAACACTTGCCTTTAGGATTTTTCACTATAGCTTGAGACGCCTTAACCTGCTTTTGAGCCTTCTTCTTCTTCTTGCCTTGCAGCTTAGAATTAGAACCTTTCTTAATCATATAAGCGTGACCCTACTTCTGAAGCAGACCCTGAGCTGTCTAGAGTTTGTTAAGAAGTTCCACCAATGTATAAGAACACTTATTCATATTGTAATTCAGGTAAAACTGCTTAAAGGACTCTAACATCGACTAGAGTACGATATTAACCTAGATTTCCCCGTCAATCTCAGCTCCTAGGATCTCCAGCTCATTAAGAAGACTCATCATCTTTAGACAATGATCCCTTACTGGTGTCCCTTCAGCCATATTTGTGTTCATCAATTCCATAGTCTCCACTTGCCTAGCAACAAGATTTTTGTTCCCAAACATATTTTTAAGGCTCAAAATCATGTCATAGGTAGTAGCCATAGACTCATGCTGATGTTGCAGTAAATCTGACATAGATGCCAGAATGTAACACCGCGAAATTTCATCATTCTTTGTCCTCCTCAGATAATCCTGGACATCCTCTTCGGTTTCCCCATCATCAGGTTCTTTTGGATCGGGATCAATGAGCACAAATTTGTACTCCTCAGTAGTCAACACAATATCCAAATTTCTTTTCCAGTGTGTATAGTTTGATCCATCTAGTTTGTGTTCTTTAAATATAATAGAAAGAGGATTGAATGACCCACCTATTTTAAAAACCTGAAAATCACACAATTTAAAAAAACATGATGAATGGAAAAATAAAACATCGAATTCAAATTTAAATTTGGTTCCCTCTACCAATATTTAAATGAATTCACCGACAACCTGAAATATCGCGAATAACATGCCTCAATATGGGAGGACGTATACTATCCATCATTTGTCTAGACAGGCCATTACCTATTAATTTTACTATCTAGCCAATATACCACGACAAGTAAAATTAAATAGTTGGTTTTGCTTTAGTCCTATAAATAACAGTAGTGACTTAGATAGAGATGATACTATTATTTGTAGCCAAGTGCATACCATTACTTAATTTTGTGTCAATAGTTTCATAATGAACTCCCTTCTGATGGAGAAGTGAACTCATACTAGAAATTATCCAAAATTATCTCTATAGTAAGTTTGTACTGGTGATTCTATAATTAATTTCAACTGATAGAGAGGAAGGCATTCAGGCCAACACGCAAAATTAATTATATTACCTACAAACCAGTAATGGAGACCATGAGATTTATGCAAAATAAATTCCCTTTCCCACTTAGTTATTTAATACTTTGTGAGGGTTTTCAAAACCATATTCAATTTGTATTAACTTAAAATAAGGATATTTGTCATTTTATATAAAGATATCTGGCTTACCCTATCTTTATATGTATTATGTATAATAAATAAAATTTCAAATCCTTACAACTATTTTTCCAAAAAAATTAGAGGATTCAATTTTATTTTCTAATTACACATACATACTTTGAACCTCCTTATTTTAAAATAATATAATTAAATATAAATCCATGACCAAAAAAAGTCTAAGATAGGTCAATTATCCATGTTGTCCATATATCCAGGTACTGTTATACAAGTTAACAACCCACATCATCAGAACATGAATAAAACACAGAGATTAACATAAACATGGATACTGATTAAATAAGGATTCCTAGCTATTTATTGTCATGTCTTCAATTTCAATCCAACAAGGACTCTCTAACAATCTGAGATGAATGCAGCTATGTCCATGTTCCTCTTCGATTGAATTTTAGGGATCGACCAACTACATCCATGTGGCCCTATGCCTCAATGAGGGAGTTCACATACCATTATAATTTTTATAGAATGATACGAATAAACCATCGTGTAAATCCTTTACCATAATATGAACCACGAATAAACTATCGTGGGATCCAATCACATAAAACGATAATAAAAATTATGTGACCATAATAGCGAGATAAGAACATTGCAAAACAGGGATTAGTACAATTCTACGTTCTACCCATCATTCATGGTATACATATATTCGTTTTACTTGGACAACATGATTGTATTCGATCTATACGCGGTATCAACAATGGCTCTGATACCACTTGTTAGAACAAAAATCTCAATAGCCGTTGACAGCGTGTATGTATCGAATATCAAACAATTTTTTTAAAAACCTACAAGGTAAAATTAGGGTGGACTTCTATCGGGATTGATCTCGTCTCAGCATGAATATGGAACCAAACAACGAGCAACAGAAGGACAACACGATGAACCATGTGGCCTTCTGTCGTATACCCTCCAACGTCAAATTTTAGATGCAATGTGGGCTACCAAGACCTTCGAACTCCTGCTTTCTCTTTCAGCCTCTCTAAAAAACTTGAGTAAAGAATAGAAGCTGAATTAGAGAGCCTACATATCTATATATAGGCTACGATAGAGACCCTAGGGAGAAATAATGACCGGGTTTTCAATGGGCTTAGGATTCCTATGTTCAACCTAGAACAAACATCTTACACCCATTAATAATAAATCAGTCCACTAAAAACTTATTATTTATCTCGTGAGCCCTATCTCAAAATTATATTTGAGCTCCTTATTATTATGTGCTTAATAATCTCATCACGTTTAAGATTACAGATGTCCATCAATTAAATAAATTACTGATAATTATATTTAATTGATTTCTTTTATTCCTTGAGACCTTACCACTCAACTTATTTGTCATACCGGATAATTAAATCCACATGCAGGGTTTGATATGGACAAAACTTATGGGCTTCCTCAAGAGGACATCATCAACCCATTTAAATAGTAAGATGTGGTTTCTTTTAATATTTAATTTTCACCATATAAATAACATTGTCTCCCAATTCGCTGAACTTATTGACTTAATATGAATCTCACCTGTGACGCCCTTAAAATCGTGAGTCTTTTGTCAACCGTTGACCACTCATCAATCCGTGGAAGTACCCGTGACTGTCACACTGTTCGACATCACATCAACACCAACCCCTCACCCGAGATTGCACCCACACCGTGGTCCGCTTACACATCAATTTATTGTATTTTATGTCTCATAAAACAACTTTGATCAAGAGAAGACAATGCTCAAGAGGTCAAAGAAATAGTTTAAAATTTTTAAGTTTTGAGAAAACCTTCTGGAAGGTGTTCATAAACCTTCCGGAAGGTTAAGGGCTTGGGATTTCAAGTTTTAGAAAAATGATAACGACCTTCTAGTCGGTTTTCACAAACCTTCTGGAAGGTTGAGGGCACTAAAATTCCAATTCTTTGAGAAAGAGTGTCGACCTTCCAGTAGGTTTTCAAACCTTCCGAAGGTTTTGCCCAGATTTGCCCTTTTTACCTGTTTTTGATTTCCAACATCATCCAACCCATTCCAAACCATCAATTGCATGTTTAATGAAGTTCTTCATATCAAACATGTTTCATACAAGTTCAACTACAATCATTTCATACATTTACACGTCCAAAATCAAATTTTCATAAAAGTTTTACAAAATGAGTCATAAAAGCCACAAATCGGCTTTCTTCATACTTGAGGCTCGGAATGGGAGCTGTCTGCCAGTGTGAACCCCGCACCTAAAATATTTTTTCACGAAGGGCGAGCTACGTTCAATAGGGCATCTCCTAAAGAGGCTACTCCTCAATCTAAATGCATATGAAATGTTTACATGCAACAATTCAACAATTTTTCACATCCCAAGCAAGAATATACATTCAATGTTGGAATTTACCATATTATGCCATGAAATGATAGGAGACTCACTCACGTACATCAACCCGATCCCTCACCGGCTCCCATAACTCATGTTATGACATTTATAAATCAAGGGTCTTTGTTAGGGTGAGTATTTATGGACTTACACAGAGGGTAACCCAACTCACACGAAATTTATGGACTTCCATCGAGGGTTCTGTGTACACCCACACATTTTATGGACTGAACCAAGAGAGTTCGTATCCCAATCACCAGGTCTTACACCCGAGGGATCTTTTAGCTCTTCTTGTTAATCTCGATCTTATTTACCATGCCAACCGTGAGACTCAGCCAGGTCTTCGATCCAACTTTTTCAAGCCCGTCCGTCATCCACAAAGTGTGGTGTTGAAACAACTATGCGTACACATACCTACATAATGCAATGTCTTAGTGCATATGCAATGTGATACACCATTGCAACAACAATATTATGTCCAACATGCCATGAATGTCATATGAACTATTTCAACACGTTCCATGACCAATTATGTCAAAACATATAATTGTCATAATCCATCAGTGCCAATATATCACAAGTATGTATATATCAACATTTCATACAACACGACTTTCAAGCATGTTATAACATAATCATGCTATCAACACACTAAATTCATCAAGGCATAATGTGAACACATAATATGCCCACAAAACACATAACTCAAGAATCACATTAGGTCAATCTCATATACCCAATTCAAGATGGAATTTATTCTACCTATTTTTTATACCCATTTCACCAATTTCATCACAATAGGCAAGTGTTAAAATTATCTAGCCACCCACCCATTTCATATAAACATTCCAGGTTGAAAATAAACCTAATTAGGATGAAAGCCTACCTCTTGAGACGTAAACTTACTTGGTAGAAGCCTTCAAGAATCTCCAATCAAACTCAAATCCCTGACTTCTTCAAGCCCTGTTTTTGGAGCTTCAGTGAAATCTTCGATATTTGGTATGGTCTTGTAGCCTACGTCGAGGAGAACAACTTTTGTTCTGGGCCCAAGGTGATTCAACCAAAACTTGGCCCTTGATCGCAAGAGGAAAGCTTGAGAAAACCCTTGTTCTTCTCTCTCTCTTTTCTTACTTAAAGACCCAGCAGAACAATAGGGAGAAATCAGATTTTCTCCCCCTATTTATACTCTTTAATTGTTTGGCCCACAACGTGCCACATGTCCTCCTTTCTTAGGTCCGTTTTCACCCTGAAACGATTAAATTTTATCCCGGTTCAAATTCAAATATTTTTATTTTAACTAGCTTTAAATTTTGATCCCAATTTTAAAATTGTATTCCCGGGTTCATTTACGAGGTCACCCAACACCTGGTCGTCTCGTAAAATACAAAAAATCTAACTGTCTCGAAATTCGACAAAAATTGACAGGGTAGCTAGATTTTGTGAGACGAATCCAATAGTGAGGTTTGTTTCGTCATCTGAGCTCTAGAAAAATTTGAGTTTTTAAATCGTACTGTGATAGCAAATTACCATTTTGCTCTTCTTTATAAAAATTTTAAATTTACTCGGATTTTATATTCTTCCCCCCTTAAAAAAATTTATCCCCCAAATTCACACACACATGACCACATGCATATGTAACAGTCATACAATACTAAATGAATATAAGAATGTACCTTCATCCTCGAATAGAAAAGGGTAACTGGTACGCATAATGTCCTCACACTACCATGTCGCCTCCTCTATACCTTAGTGCTTTCACAGCACCTTCACTAGTTTCACGGTCTTCACTTGCAAAACCTACTTCCGGCTATCCATGATACAAATTGGTCCTTCCTCAAAGGTCTCATCCACATCAACAATCAATTCACCTCAATCTATCACATGCGTCGGATCTAGAAAATACTTCTAGAGCATAGAGATATGAAATACCACGTCAATACCCACTAGATTTGGCGACAACGCCAATCGATAAGCAACTGTATCAACCCTTTCGAGCACCTCGAAGGGCCCGATGAATCTCGACGACAACTTCCTTTGCTCCCTGAATCTGACCACTCCTCTCTTAGACATCACCTTTAAGAAGACATGATCTCCAACCTCAAACCCTAAAGGTCGCTGCCCTCTGTTAACGTAGCTTTTCCGCAGGCTCTAAAACGTGAGAAAATGTGCATATCAAGTCCATTTTCTCCGAGGTGTCCCTAATCAACTCCGGACCCGTAGAGGCTCTCTCTCTCCAACCTCCGTCCAACAAACCAGAGAGTGGCAAGGCGCCTCATATAGTGCCTCATAGGGTGTCATTTGAATGCTCACCTAATAACTATTGTTATAGACAAACTCCACCAAGGATAAATGTTATTCCTAGCTACCCTTAAAATCTAAGACACACGCTGTAGCATGTCCTCTAGCGTCTGGATGGTCCTTTCTGACTGATCGTTTATCTGGGGATGAAAGGTTATGCTCATCATCAACTATGTCCCCATGGCTCGTTGGAAACTCTCCCAAAAATAAGCCATGGAGTTGGGATCCTGATCCAGTACTATAGATATGGGCACCCCATGTAGCTGGACAATCTCTTGTATATACAGCTTGCAGAATTCCTCCAATGTGAAGGTGATCTGCACCACCAAAAAATGTGCTGACTTTATAAGCCGGTACACTATCACCCACATTGCGTCATGCCCTCACGATGTCCATGGCAAGTGGGTCACAAAATCCATCGTGATGTGCTCCCACTTTCACTCAGTCACCTCCAAAGTCTGGAGCAACCCTGCTGGTCGCTGGTGCTCAGCCTTGATTTGCTGAAATGTGAGACATAGACTAACGAAATCTCTGACATGCCTCTTCATCCCATTCCAACAGTATTGGTGACGAAGATCATGGTACATCTTTGTGCCACCTAGATGCATAGGAAAACGGGGAGCAATGGAACTCCCTAAGGATCTCTTCTCTCAAATCTGCAGACTAGGGATCCACAACCCTTCCCTTGTACCAAAGACTACCATCCACGTGAATGGCCTAGCCTTCTTCACTTGTACCCACCTATACTAGGTCCCTGATGGGTAATATCTTCGTGTCTTGCCTCTGGGACTCAACCACTCTACTCAGTAGGGAAGGTATAGCCACTAAACTCCCCAAAGTGTACTGAGCTTGACCCTTGTAGTGTAGCCCGAACTGTCCCATAGTCTCAAGCATCTACCACTCTTGGGAAGCCACACTAGCTAAGACTCCCCGTGACTTCTGGCTGAGTGTATCAGCCACCACATTTGCCTTACCAGGATGTTAATGTAAAGTGAAGTTGTAGTCCTATAAATACTCTATCGATATGCATTACCTCATGTTGAGGTCCCACTGTGTGAAGATATACTTCATACTTTTGTGGCATGAAATTACCTCAAACTGTTTACCATATAAATAGTGACGTCAAGCCTTCAAAGCAAAGACAATGGCTATCAACTCCATGTCGTGCGTAGAGTAGTTCTACTCGTGGTTCTTTAACTACCGAGAACCATAAGCTACCACTCTCCTAGATTGCATCAAAATTAAACCAAGTCAATCCTTGGAGGCATCACAATACATTGTGTACCTCTATCCCCTCTCCGAAATAATCAAAATAGGAGCTGAAGTAAGCCTTCTCCTTATCTCCTGAAATGCCTTCTCACACAAATCATCCCATTGAAACTTGACCTCTTTCCAGGTCAACTTGGTTATAGGTGCGGCTAGATGAGAGAAAATCTCCGATAATATCTCGCCAATCCCAAAAAATTGTGTATCTTGAAGACTGACTTCGGTCTCTCCCAACTCATAACTACCTTTACCTTCTTCGGGTCCATCGATATACCTGAAGCTGACACTACATGACCCAAAAATTCACCTCTATAAATCAAAATTTACACTTGCTGAACTTAGCAAATAATTAATGGTCTTTCAATGTCTGGAGCACAATCCTCAAGTGACCCTCATGCTACTCCTCAGATTTGGAGTAGATCAAGATGTCGTCAACAAACACCACGATGAACTGATCTAAATAAGATTAGAACACCCTATGCATGAGATCCATGAATGTTGTCGGAACATTTTTCAATCCAAATGGCATCATAGTGAACTCGAAATGCCCATACCGCTTTTTGAACGCCGTCTGAGGGATATCTGCCTCCCTGATTCTCAACAAGTGGTACCCCATGCAGAGATCTATCTTTGAATAGACACGCGCCCCTCTCAGTTGCTCAAATAAATCAACAATCCTCGACAAAGGGTACCTATTCTTGATAGTAACACGATTCAATTGCTAGTAGTCTATACACAACCGAAGGGTCTTATCCTTCTTCTTGACAAACAATACTGAAGCGCCCTAGGGTGAAGTGCTCAATCTAATAAAGCCTTTGTCCAACAATTCCTGTAATTCGATCTTGAGTTCTTGAAACTCAGCTAGCGTCATCCTATGTGGAGCCATATAAATGGGCAATGTACTAGGATGTAACTCAATGGTAAAGTCTGCATCCCTATGTGGATGTAATCCGAAAAGTTTGTCTAGAAAAATATCTTTAAACTCACAAACCACCTGAGGTAGACGAAACTCTTGTCTCGCCTCATCCTCAAGAGTAAGGCTCGCAAGCCAACCCATCAACTACCCGTGCCATTGAGAGTCATACACAGCTTGGGACAAAACATCATGATTTTTCCCCTTAAATTTGAAACAAACATCATCCAGTGTGTAGGTAGTAACCCTCTTCCGATCACAGTCAATGATGACTCGATGATCAGTAAACTAGTCCATCACAAGGATGACATCAAACTCCGACATATCCATGACCCTAAGGTTCATAGTGAGTAGAATCCCCAAGATCTCTAACTCACAACCCCAACATATCTGATCAACACTCACTGTAGCTCCTAGGGGAGAACTCACATACAATGGCTCCTCCAAGGTCTCAATATCTAGGTCCAAATCTCACACACATGATGCAGAAATGAATGAATGTGATGCACCAAAGTCAAATAACACCCTAGCCCATAAGCGAGAAAGTAGAAATGTACCCTGAATGACTGACTGAACCATTGACTCATTCTGAGGTGTAATGGCATAGACACACCCTTGGGTCCCCGAAATCTTGGCTTGTATGTCTTGTCCTCGGCCTCGAGGCCCATCTGGCCTGATTGCAGAGTCCCTGCTTGTGAAGTGGTAGGTGCCTAAGTCGGATCTTGGAACTGGTAATGACTTCCTTGGCCCATGGTGGGATAGGGAGGAATGTAGTGTGTCTGTGGCTGCCCCACTAATGATTTGAACTGAGATGTCCCATAACTACGGGATCCCTGCCTCTAGTGACAATCTCGCCTCACATGACCCAATTGATGGCAATGATAACAAGTCCTCTAACCTACCTCATATACGGTCTTGAAGTTTCCTCTGCCTTGGAAGGATGGGCCTTGGCCTTGGCCCTGATGGTCATGGCCTTATCTCTACTGTCCCTATGGAATAGAAGTCCTCTGTTTCTTCTTCGAACTAAAAAAAGAGGATTGACCTTCCTTCTTTTTCTCTTTAGCACCCACCTCCCGGATGCTTCGTGCGTTATCAACCTCTCTCTCAATGGTCATAGCTATCTCGATCATCGAGTCCAAGTCTTGTAGGTGGTGGCCCACAATTTTACCCTGAATAGACAACTTTCACCCATCCTCAAACCTTCTCACTTTGGCCAAGTCGGTGGCCACATAGTCGTCGGCGAAGCGGGCTAACTCGGTGAACTTAGTCATGTACTCCATCACCATCATAGTCTCTTGCCTCAAATCTAAGAACTCCCGAACTTTAGCTTGTCACACAACCGCCGGGAAATATTTGCCCATGAAGAGCTCACGGAACTCTCCCCATGTCATCGCCTCCAAGTTCTTCGAGGCCTTTGCCCAATCCCACCATAGATGGGCTTCTCCTTCCAGCTAGAATGCAGCTAGTCTTATCTTTAGTGGCATCGGAGGTGATCTCCATAGTCTCTAAGATCTTGTTGACTTGCTGGAACCAGTGGGTCGGCCATAATAAGATCCACCCCTCCCATGAAAGTCGAAGGCTTGTGTGCCTTAAACTTTTAGAGGTTACTTGAGTCTCCTTGTCCCACATTGGCGCTAGCTTGTGCAATTGTAGCCGCCATAGTACCAATAGCCTTCATGAAGGCTTGTTAATCAAAGACCGGTATTGATTGGTTGTTATTCCGCCCATCACCTCGGCTGCGTCCTCCCTCTAGTTGTCATCTACACACATGTCAAATAACATCAGAACATTTACTTAGTATCCCAAAGAAGGGATCAAAATGAACATTTGCGATTTCTCTCATTATCTCTAGTAGAGTGTTTGTCACCATTAGTAGACATTTACACCCTGAACCATCTCGTTCATTCTTTTTCCGACCCTCAACGTTATATTCTCTAACGCTAGTGTCTCTTATCCATATACATTTACTAATGCATAATCTTCACATAACACATAACGTATAACATGTGACATATTAAAGCACGTAACATGAAATGTACAATGAATGTAATGGTCTAGACCCATGCCCACCAAACCCTAGGTAAATCATATACCTAAACTCTGATACCAAGTTGTGATGCCTCTAAAACCAGGGATCCTTTGTCAAACTTTGACCACTCGTCAACCCATGGAAGTACCCGTGACTGTCACACTGCCCGACATCACGTCAACACCAACCCCTCACCCCGGATTGCACCCACACATCTGTGGTCCCCTTACACATCAATTTATTGTCTTTTATGTCTCATAAAACACCTTTGATCAAGAGAAAACAATGCCCAAGAGCATAGAGAAATAGTTCAAAAATTTTAAGTTTTGAGAAAACCTTTCGGAATGTGTTCCTAAACCTTTCGAAAGGTTAAGGGCTCTGGATTTCAAGTTTTAGAAAAATGGTAACGACCTTCCGGTAGGTTCTCACAAACCTTCCAGAAGGTTGAGGGCACTAGAATTCCAATTCGTTGAGAAAGAGTGTCGACCTTCCGGTAGGTTTTTAAACCTTCCGAAAGGTTTTGCCCAGATTTGCCCTTTTTACCTGTTTTTGATTTCCAACATCATCCAACCCATTCCACAGCCATCAATTGCTATGAAGTTCTTCATATAAAACATGTTTCATACAAGTTCAACTACAATCATTTCATACAATTACATGTCCAAAATCAAATTTTCATAAAAGATTTACAAAATGAGCCATAAAAGCCACAAATCGGCTTTCTTCATACTTGAGGCTCGAAATGGGAGCCGTCCACTGGTGTGAACCCCACACCTGAAATATTTTTCTACAAATGGTGAGTTGCGCTCAATAGGGTATCTCCTAAAGAGGCTACTCCTTAATCTAAATGCATATGAAATGTTCACATGCAACAATTCAACAATCATTCACATCCCAAGCAAGAATATACATTCAATGTTGGAATTTACCATGTCATGCCATGAAATGTGATACACCATTGCAACAACAATATTATGTCCAACATGCCATGAATGTCATATGAACTATTTCAACACGTGTCATGACCAATTATGTCAAAATATATAATTTTCATAATCCATCAATGTTAATATATCACAAGTATGTACATATCAAAATTTCACACAACACAACTTCCAAGCATATTATCACATAATCATGTTATCAACACACTAAATTCATCAAGGTATAACATAAACACATAATATGCATACAAATCACATAACTCACGAATCACATTAGGTCAATCTCATATACCCAATTCGAGATGAAATTTATTCTACCTATTTTCCATGCCCATTTCACCAATTTCATCACAAAAGGCAAGTGTTAAAATTATCTAGCCACCTACCCATTCAATATAAACATTCTAGGTTGAAAATAAACCTAATTAGGATGAAAGCCTACCTTTTGAGGCGTAAACTCACTTGGTAAAAGCCTTCAAGAATCCCCAATGAAGCTCAAACGCTTGACTTCATCATGCCCCATTTTTGGAGCTTCAGTGAAATCTTCGATATTTGGTATGGTCTTGTAGCCTACGTTGAGGAGAACAACTTTTGTTCTTGGCCCAAAATGATTCAACCAAAGTTTGGCCCTTGATCAGAATAGGAAAGTTTGAGAAAATCCTTGTTCTTCTCTCTTCTTCTCTCTCTCTTTTCAAACGTAAAGACCCAATAGAACAATGGGGAGAAATCAGATTTTCTCCCCTTATTTATACTCTTTAATTGTTTGGCCCATAACGTGTCATACGTCCTCCTTTTTTAGGTCCATTTTCGCCCCAAAACGATTAATTTTTGCCCCGATGCAAGTTCAAAATATTTTTATTTTAACTAACTTTAAATATTGATACCAATTTTAAAATTTTATTCTCGGATTCATTTACGAGGTCACCCAACACCTGGTTACCTCATAAACACAAAAAGTCCAATTATCTCAAAATTCGACAAAAATTGACAGGGTTGCTAGATTTCGCGAGACGAATCCAACGGTGAGGTCTGTTTTCATATCCGAGTTCTAAAAAAATTTGAGTTTTTAAACCGTATCATGGTGGTAAATTACCGTTTTACATTTCTTTATAAAAAGTTTAAATTTACCCGAATTTTACATTCTTACCCCTTTAAAAAAATTTTAACCCCCCAATTTCACACACACGTGCACATTCAATCACATGCATATGTAACAGTCATACCATACTAAATGGATATAAGAATGTACCTCCATCCTCGAATAGGAAAGGATAATTGGTATGCATAGTGTCCTCACGCTTCTATTTCGCCTCCTCCACACCTCGGTGTTGCCACAACACCTTCACCAGCCTCACGATTTTGCCTTGCAAAACCTGCTCCCTGTTATCCATGATACGCATTGGTCTTTCCTCAAAGGTTCCATCCACATCAACAATCAATTCACCCAAATCTAACACATGCGTTGAATCTAGAGTATACTTCCGGAGCATAGAGACATGAAATACGACGTCAATACCAGCTAGATTTGACGATAATGCCAACCGATAAGCAACTGTACCAACCCTTTCGAGTACCTCAAAGGGCCCGATAAATCTCGGTGATAACTTCCCTTGCTTCCTGAATCTGACTACTCCTCTCTTAGGCATCACCTTCAAGAAGACATAATCCCCAACCTCAAACTCTAAAGGTCGCTGTCGTCTGTCAATGTAGCTCTTTTGTTTGCTCTAAGTCGTGAGAAGACGCTTTTGTATCAAGTCCACTTTCTCTGAGGTATCCCTAATCAATTATGAACCCGTAGAGGATCTCTCTCCAACCTTTGTCCAACAAACCGGAGAACGACAAGGCCTCTCATACAGTTCTTCATAGGGTGCCATTTGAATGCTCGCTTGATAACTGTTGCTATAGACAAACTCCACCAAGGATAAATGTTCTTCCCAGCTACCCTTGAGATCTAAGACGCATGCCTGCAACATGTCCTATAGCGTCTGGATGGTCCTCTCCAACTGACCGTCCGTCTGGGGATGAAAAGTTATGCTCATCATCAACTGCATCCCCATGGCTCATTGGAAACTCTCCCGAAAATGAGCCATGGACCTGGGATCCTAATATGATACTATATATATGGGCACCACATGTAGCCGAACAATCTCTCATATATACAGCCTGCAGAATTTCTCCAATATGAAGGTCATCCGCACAACCAAAAAATGTGTCGACTTTGTAAGTCATTCCATTATCGCCCACATTACGTCATGCCCTCGCGATGTCTGTGGTAAGTGGATCACAAAATCCATCGTGATGTGGTCCCACTCTCACTCAGCCACCTCCAAAGGCTGGAGCAACCTTGCTGGTCTCTAGTGCTCAGCCTTGATCTGCTAACATGTGAGACATCGACTAACGAAATCTCTGATATGCCTCTTCATCTCATTTTAATAATATTGACAATGAAGATCATGGTACATCTTTGTGTCACCTAGATGCACAACAAAATAGGAGCAATGGAACTCCCTAAGGATCTCCTCTCTTAGATTCGCAGACTAGGAAACCAAAATCCTTCCCCTGTACTGAAGACTACCATCTGCGTAAATGGCCCAGCCTTCGTCACTTGTAACCACCTATACCCGGTCCCTAATGGAAAATATCTCCGTGTCCTGTCTCTGGGACTTAATCACTCTACTCAGTAGATAAGGTATAGCCACCAAACTCCCCAAAGTGTCCTAAGCCTAACCCCTGTTGTGTAGTTCGAACTGTCCCACAGTCTCGAGCATCTGTCACTCTCGAGAAGCCACACTGGCCAACACTCCCTGTGACTTCCGGCTGAGTGCATCAACCACCACGTTTGCCTTACCTGGATGTTAATACAAAGTGAATTCATAGTCTTCCAAATACTCCATCGATATGCATTGCCTCATGTTGAGGTCCCGCTGTGTGAAGATATACTTCATACTCTTGTGGTCTGAAAATACCTCAAGTTGTTCACCATATAAATAGTGGGGCCAAGCCTTCAATGCAAAAACAATGGTTGTCAACTCCATGTCATGCGTAGGGTAGTTCTGCTCGTGGTTCTTTAACTGCCGAGAACCATAAGCTACCACTCTCCTAGACTGTATCAAAACACAACCAAGTCAATCCTTGGAGGCATCACAATACATTTTGCACCTCTGTCCCCTCTCCAAAACAATCAAAATAGGAGCTGAAGCCTTTTCTTTATCTCCTAAAATGCCTTCTCACACAAATCATCCCTTTGAAACTTGACCTCTTTCTAGGTTAACTTGGTCATAGGTGTGGCTAGTCGAAAGAAGTCCTCAATGAATCTCTGGTAATATCCCGCCAATCCCAAGAAACTGCGTATTTGGAAGACTGACTTTGGTCTCTCCCAACTCATGACTACCTCTATGTTCTCTAGGTCCACCGATATATCTGAAGCTGACACCACATGACCCAAAAATTTTACCTTCGTAAATCAAAATTCACACTTGCTGAACTTGACATAAAATTAATAGTCTTTCAAGGTTTGGAGTACAACCCTCAAGTGACCCTTATGCTCCTCCTTAACCTTAGAGTAGATCAAGATGTCGTCAACAAACACCACGACGAACTAATCTAAATAGGGTTGGAACACCCTATGCATGAGATCCATGATTACTGTCGGGGCATTCGTCAATTCAAATGGCATCATAGTGAACTCGAAATGCCCATACCATTTTCTGAATGTCGTATTAGGGATCTTTGCCTCTCTGATTTTCAACTGATGGTAACCCGTGTAGAGATTTATCTTGGAGTAGGAACGTGCCCCTCTCAGCTGGTCAAACAAGTCATCAATCCTCGGTAAAGGGTACTTATTCTTGATAGTAACCTAATTCAATTATCGGTAGTTTATACATAATTGAAGGGTCTTATCCTTCTTCTTGACAAACAATACTGGAGTGCCCCAAGGTGAAGTGTTCGGTCTAATAAAGCCCTTGTCCAATAATTCCTATAAATGGATCTTGAGTTCTTGCAACTCAGCTGGCGCCATCCTATGTGGAGTCATAAAAATGGGTGATGTACTAGGATGCAACTCAATGGTAAAGTATATGCAGAGTTAATCTCGGAAGTTCTTCTGAAAAAACATCCTCAAACTCACAAAATCACCCAAAGTAGACGTAATTCTTGTCTCGCCTCGTCCTCTAGAGTAAGGCTCGCAAGTCAACCCATCAACTACTCTTGTCATTGAAAGTCATACATGGCTTGGGGCAAAACATCGTGCTTTTTTCCCTGAAATTCGAAACAAACACCATCCAGTGTGTAGGCAGTAACCCTCTTTTGTCAATGACGACTCAATGTGCCTCCAACCTGTCCATTTCAAGGATGACATCAAACTCTGATATGTCCATGACCCTAAGGTCCATGGTGAGTAGAATCTCTGAGATCTCTAACTCATAATCCCGACATATCTAATCAACATTCACCCTAACTTCTAGGGAAAAACTCACATGCAATGGCTCCTCCAAGGTCTCAACCTTTAGGCCCAAATCTCCCACACATGATGCAAAAATAAATGAATGCGATGCTCCAGAGTCAAATAACACCCTAGCCCATAAGCGAAAGAGTAGAAATGTACCCTGAATGATTGACTGATCCACTGGCTCAATCTGAGGTTTAATAGTGTAGACACGCCCCTGGGTCCCCAAAATCCCGGCTTGCATGCTTTGTCCTCGGCCTAGACCCATGCCCTGGCCCATCTGGCCTAATTGCGGAGTCCCTGCTCGTGAAGTGGTAGGGGCCTGAGTTGTATCCTGGAACTGGTACTGACTTTCCTAGCCCGTAGTGAGATAGGAAGAAATGTAGTCTGTCTGTGACTGCCCCACTAATGATTGGGACTGAGATATCCCATAACTCTAGAATCCCTATCTCTGAAGACAATCTCGCCTCACGTGACCTAGCTGGTGGCAATGATAGCAAGTCCTCTGACTTTCCTGGTATGCGGTCTTGAAGTTTCCTCCACCTTGGAAGGATAGGCCTTGGCCTTGTCCCTATTGTCCTTATGGAGTAGAAATCCTCTATTTCTTCTCCGAACTAGAAGAAAAGGATTGACCCTCCTTTTTTTCCTTAGCACCCACCTCCCGGATGCTTCGTGCGTCATCAACCTCTCTCTCAATGGCCATAGCTATCTTGATCATCGAGTTTAAGTCTTGTAGGCGGTGGCCCACAATTTTACACCAAATGGACAACTTCAATCCATCCTCAAACCTTCTCACTTTGGCTAAGACGGTGGCCACATAGTCGTCGACAAAACGGCTAACTTGGTGAACTTAGCCATGTACTCCATCACCGTCATAGTCCCTTGCCTCAAATCTAAGAATTCCCAAACTTTAGCTTGTCGCATAGCCGCTGAAAAATATTTGCCCATGAAGAGCTAATGGAACTCTCCCATGTCATCGCCTCTATGTTCTTCAAGGCCTTTGGCCAATCCCACCATAGATGGGCTTCTCCTTGTGGCAGAAATGCAACTAGTCTTATCTTAGTGGCATCGGAGGTGATCTCCATAGTCTCTAAGATCTTGTTGACTTGTTGGAACCAGTGGTCGGCCATAATCGGATTCGCCCCTCCCATGAAAGTCAGAGGCTTGTGTGCCTTAAACTTTTGGAGGTTAGATGAGCCTCCTTGGTCGACATTAGCACTAGCTTGTGCAATGGTAGCCGCCATAATACCAATAGCCTTCATGAAAACTTGTTGGTCAAAGGCCGGCAGTGGTTGGTTATTGTTCCGCCCATCGCCTTGGCCGCATCCTCTTCCTCTAATTCCCATCTACACACATGTCAAATAACAACAGAGCATTTACTTAATATCCCATAGAAGGGATTAAAGTTGAACATTTGTGATTTCTCTCATTATCTCACTAGTAGAGTGTGTGTCACCATTAGTAGACATTTACACCCTGAACCATCTCAATCATTCTTTTTTCGACCCTCAAGGTTATGTTCTCTAACTCTAGTGTCTCTTATCCAAATACATTTAACCATGCATAATCTTCACAGAACACATAACGTATAACATGTAGCATATTAAAACACGTAACATGAAATGCATAATGAATGTAATGGTCTAGACACATGCCCACCAAACCCTAGGTAAATCATATACCTAAGCTCTGATACCAATTTGTGATGCCTCTAAAATCAGGGGTCCTTTGTCAACTGTTGACCACTCGTCAACCAATGGAAGTACTCGTGACTATCACACTGCCCGACATCACATCACATCAACACCAACCCCTCACCCAGGATTGCACCCACACATCTGTGGTTCCCTTACACATCAATTTATTGTCTTTCATGTCTCATAAAACACCTTTGATCAAGAGAAGACAATGCCTAAGAGCTCAAAGAAATAGTTCAAAAATTTTAAGTTTTGAGAAAACCTTCTAGAAGGTGTTCCTAAACATTTCGGAAGGTTAAGATCTCTGGATTTCAAGTTTTAGAAAAATGGTAAAGACCTTTCAAAAGGTTCTCACAAACCTTCCGGAAGGTTTAGGGCACTAGAATTCTAATTCTTTGAGAAAGAGTGTTGACCTTTCAGTAGGTTTTCAAATCTTTCAGAAGGTTTTGCCCAGATTTGCCCTTTTTACCTGTTTTTGATTTCCAACATCATCCAACCCATTCCACAAACATCAATTGCATGTTTAATGAAGTTCTTCATATAAAACATGTTTCATACAAGTTCAACCACAATCATTTCATACATTTACATGTCCAAAATCAAATTTTCATAAAAGTTTTATAAAATGAGCCATAAAAGTCACAAATCGACTTTTTTCATCCTTGAGGCTCGAAATGGGAGCCGTCCGCCGGTGTGAACCCCGCACCTGAAATATTTTTCCACGAAGGGTGAGCTATGCTCAATAGGGCATCTCCTAAAGAGGCTACTCCTCAACCTAAATGCATATGAAATGTTCACATGCAACAATTCAACAATCCTTCACATCCTAAGCAAGAATATACATTCCATGTTAGAATTTACCATGTCATGCCATGAAATGAGATGAGACTCACTCACGCACATCAACCCGAGCCCTCACCGGCTCCCATAACACATATTATGTCAATGTGTATCAATCCGTCACTTATGTGGCAAATCAAATGATAATTATAAATCTAGGGTTTTTGTTGGGTTGGGTATTTATGGACTTATACCAAGGGTAACCCAACCCACATGGAATTTATGGACTGAACCAAGGGAGTGCATATCCCAATCGCCGGGTCTTGCACCCGAGGGATCTTCTAACCTTTCTTACTAACTTTGACCCTATTTATCATGCAAATCGTGCGACTCAGCCAGGTCTTCGACCCAACTTTTCCAAGCCCACCCGTCATCCACTAAATGTGGTGTTGACAATAACCATGCACACACACTCACATAAGGCGATGTCCCTGTGCATATGTAATGTGATGCACCATTGCAGCAAAAATATTTTGTCCAACATGCCATGAATATCATATGAACTATTTCAACACGTTCCGTGACAAATTATGTCAAAACATATAATTTCCATAATCCATCAATGTCAATATATCACAAGTATGTATATATCAACATTTCATACATCACAACTTTCAAGCATGTTATCATAAAATCATGCTATCAACACACTAAATTCATTAAGGCATAATGTAAACACATAACATGCCCACAAATCACATAACTCAAGAATCACATTAGGTAAATCTCATCTACCCAATTTGAGATGAAATTTATTCTACCTATTTTCCATACTCATTTCACCAAATTCATCACAATAGGCAAGTGTTAAAATTATCTAACCACCTACTAATTCTATATAAATATTCTAGGTTGAAAATAAACCTAATTAGGATGAAACCCTACCTCTTGAAGCATAAACTCACTTTGTAGAAGCCTTCAAGAATCCCAATCAAGCTCAAACCCTGGACTTCTTCAAGCCTCATTTTTGGAGCTTCGGTGAAATCTTCGATTTTTGGTATGGTCTTATAGCCCATGTCGAGGAGAAAAACTTTTGTTCTTGGTCCGGGGTGATTTAACCAAAGTTTGACACTTGATCGCAAGAGAAAAGTTTGAGAAAACTCTTATTCTTCTCTCTTCTTTTCTCTCTCTTTTACAACATAAAGACCCAGAAGAACAATGGGGAGAAATTAGATTTTCTCCCCCTATTTATAATCTTTAAATGTTTGGCCCACAACGCTCCACACGTCCTCCTTTTGCAGGGTCCGTTTTCGCCCCCAAAATGATTAAATTTTGTCCTGGTTCAAATTTAAAATATTTTTATTTTAATTAGATTTAATTTTGATCCCAATTTTTGAATTGTATTCCCGGATTCATTTATGAGGTCACCTAACATCGAGTTACCTCGTAAAACGCAAAAAGTTCAACTATCTCAGAATTCAACGAAAATCGACAGGGTAGCTAGATTTTGCGAGACGAATCCAACGGTGAGGTCCGTTTCGTCATCCAAGTTCTAAAAAAATTTGAATTTTTAAAGCGTACCATGGTGACAAATTTATCATTTTGTCTTTCTTTATAAAAAATTCAAATTTATCCAAGTTTTACATCACTATTTGATGAATTAAAGTGACAAGCATTATATGCACATGACAATTAAATATTTTGGGGTTAAGAGCATAAGCAATATGAGGTATTTATTATTATATTAAATCAACAAAAGATAATAATCTCAACATGGGTCTGTTCAATACACAAAGTGTACTAGTGCAATAATTCAAGATAACAAACAGTCTCCTACAGTCAAGACAGATTATGCTAAAATATTACACTACAATCATACCAATGGGGTGTCCAATTCCATCTAGCATTGTGAACACATACTCATATAATACAAGGATCTGATAATCTGATTTTTTATGTATAAGTCGAATTCTACACACCAGATTATCTATAATGTAAAATATAAGACGCATATGCATACCATATATTAAATATAATGCAAATATTTTGCCCATATAGATTCTCAATAAAATGGAAAGAATAAATTTTTATTAATTAATAAAATGAGTTTCATTACAAAAAGTAAGCTTTTAGTATACTACTTTATCAATTATTTTCTGATGATTGTATTTTTTTTCTCTGCATCAACTAGAGTAGATTGTCAAATCCTAATGGACATCCTAAGTAGATACTGCTATCCTATTGGCCAACTGATCAAGTTTGCCATTTCCTTTAGTCGTAAGAGTCCATTGTCTACTTAGTAATAGCTTGCTCAGTTCCTTAGAATCCCAATAGAACACAAAGCAGGGAAATATCTGGGGCTACCTCTGAAATGGGGAAGATCTAAAAAGCAAACTCTAGCCT
Source organism: Ilex paraguariensis (assembly GCA_963454935.2). Taxonomy (NCBI): domain Eukaryota; kingdom Viridiplantae; phylum Streptophyta; class Magnoliopsida; order Aquifoliales; family Aquifoliaceae; genus Ilex; species Ilex paraguariensis. Next base: position 1,275,742 of record CAUOFW020000225.1, on the reverse strand, counting down.
GGATCAAGGAAAGAATACTCTCCAAAATGGCAGGATGGAAGGAGAGGTTTTTAAACCAAGCAAGGAAGGAAACACTAAGTAAGGCAGTAGTGCAAGCTATACCATCGTACGCCGAGATAATATTCAAATTTCCCAAAGCCTTTTGGCAAGACATCACTACCAACATAAGAAGATTTTGGTGGAGTAAAACATTAGGGGAAAGAGGTATTTGTTGGAAAAGCTGTAACCAACTACCTAGAAAACTTTAACAAAGCTTTGTTAACAAAATAGTTTTGGAGACCTTTGAAGGCTCTATAATCCCTTTGGGTTAAAGTTTTGCAAGCAAAATACTGTCATGGAAAATCTATATGGGAGGTGAATGCTAAACCACCAAACTCTTGGATTTGGAAGAGTTTCTTGGAGGGTAGAGATGTGTAGTCTAAAGGTTGCATTTGGAAAATAGGTAATGGCAACCAAATTAAATGATGGGAGGATCCTTGGGTACCAAGGCACCCACGGAAACCCAATGTTAGCCAAATCAACATCTCAAGTATGCAAGAACTATTCAATAGCCACAAAAAAGATGGAATTCAGACCTCATTCACAATGTTTTTGCTCCAAAAGTATCCAAGGATATTATGTCCATACCATTGGGTGAAACTCAACAGCAAGATGAACACAAATGGGCACACACACAGAAGGTCAGGTTTTTATTCACTAAAAAGTGGATATTATTTGCTATAGCAAATGTTAGTGACCAATCAATCAAGTACAGCTACGTGCTTTTCTTTTCAAGCCTCGAATGGCCTTTGGAAGTGCATTCAAAGGTTCAATCTTCCATGTGTAAGCTAGCTAATGGAATCCCTACCAACCAAATGGACCATCCAGAAGAAAAAACTCACACAAAAGCCCATGTGCCCAATATGTGGGGAGGAGGAAGAAACAATTGAGCATCTCTTTCTATTATGCGCTTAGGTCTCCTTTGCATGGCAGCACTCCTCTCTTAGCATAGTTACAGATAGGTATGAAATTACAAGAATGGAAGTTTGGTTGGTGGAACAACTAGGACAATTGGCAAAGGCAAGAACTATGAAGATGCTAAGTCAACCTTGTTAGCACACTTATGCTGATCTGTTTGGAAGGTTCGCAACAATTGGGTGTACCAAAATCAGCACCCTAACAGCAAGGGCGTTATTAATCAAGCATTGTTAGCCACTTCAGAATTCCAGCAAATTGATGCTGAACCAGCTACCCAGACAGAGTCACAGCATATGAACACTACATGGTCTCCCCCTCTAGTGGGATTCACAAAAATAAATTGCGAGGCATCTTTTTTGGCTAAAACTAGAATAAGAGCCTATGCTACTTTGGTACGCAACTGTGAGAATCGACTGATGAATGGTGCTTCTGCCAGCATCATAGTACCTTCTCCATTAGCGGCAAACGCTAGCATAATAATGAGGGCCTATAGGATGGCTTTGGAGGAAGCTTATAACTTGGTGATAATTGAATCGGATTCAAAAGAGCTTATTAAGTTTCTTGTGCAGGGACCAACAACAATCATAAGGGAGATCAAATTTATTCAATTAGATATCTGGGCCTATGCAAACCAGCTGCCTGCTATCAAATACAGCTATGCAAAGAGGGAGTGCAACACAACAACCCACGTAGTAGCAAAGTAAACTAGTCAAGAAAACATACCTGCACAATGGATAGCCTACCCTCTAGCTTAACTGATGGAAATCATCCACAGGGAGGTAAGAGTAGGAATGGGATGAATTTACTTTTTACGTCATCATAATGTACGTTTTTTTTTTCCATAAACACAGATCACCAGACATATACACTAAAAAAAATGACATCTTCACTACAGTACCAAATTTGCCCTTAAAAATTCACTACCATCTGAAGATATCGTCTCATTCACGGAACACAATGAATCTACAATGCTTCCATCGCTCGCTTGACTCGACTGAACATTATTATGCAATACATATACATTAATAATTTTGAATTTTACAACGACTGAGACAATTTCATATGTCTAAAATCTTTATTAGATTCAACCAAACCTCTGCGGTTATTATCTATAAAGTACCTTACGCTAAAAATAGAGCCCTTTAAATTTTCAAATCTCTCATTACACATATCCTTTACTACAATTGTTGATAGCAACAACAAAAGTGACTGAATCAAACGTACACCTCAAAATCACAATTCCTTTCATCCCTAAAAAACCGAAGAAGTGTTCAAACCGTCAAAACACATACAAATGGACAGCATGTAACTAAAATTTAAGATAAGAGTTGTGTATCCATTCTCAACAAAACTAAAAAATTGAATGGGAAAGGTAATTACACTCACAAACATTCATGATTACACGAAAAAAATGCATTAACAAACACAATAGGTACATAATTAATATGTACTTGTTTACATAGGTACACAATATATTATATACGACGAACAATATACACAATCATTCGGGTACATTATACTAATATATACATCTACGAGATAAGTACATCAGGATTTAATTAAGAAGAAGATGCGTATACCCCATTACAGGTACACAACTACATAAAACCAAACACAATTAAAAATTATGTAAGTCATAATGAACATAAACCTAAACCTACCAACGAATACGTAAAACTTAACTACTGCAATCTAATTTGTGTATTTACCAAATCAACGCTTAAGATAAATGATTGGTATATTTTAAATTGATTGGTTCACGAATTTGAAATTTAAAACTGATAAACAATACCACACAATCCTCAATATCAAACGCCAAAAAAGGCAACTATATCATGTGATAATGGCAAAATGGATAATGAAAACACACTAACTGTCCAACCCTTTCACGTTCACGCCTAAACAGGGACCCCATGTAATTTTTTAAAAAACACGGAAGATTTTTTTATATATTAAAAATTCGATATGACAAAAATTAGTTTAAACATCAAAGAAGAAATCATAACCTAATTATCTAAATATTGTTCCAGCACGAATTGGCACAAACATGGTAATGAACTCGAACTCAACTTTTAAATAACTCGAAATATAATCAAGAGTCAATAAATTATTTACATATTTATAATGAAAAGTGAACCCTCCGTGATAGTTCTTGGATTTGAAAAGTCAACCCACCATGACAATAACTTCCCGATAAGCCTATATGATTTGAAGTTCATCATAATTCAAACCTACACTTTTCCTCTTAATTAAACTAGATGTAAACCACCACCTATAGTTTAGTTACGTTGCGCTCTTTACCCAGAACGGATCGATTTTCGATTGGATTTAGATTGATTCGAATTCAATTTTAAAAGGTGGATTTGATAATTCAATTAATTTTATTTTTTTGATCTATATCTGAATTCGTTCACAAATTTGAATAACTTACTTAACTAAATTTTAACTAATTTTTTAAATAATCACATAATTTTTTTAATATTTATGTAAAATGGTATAAATAATTTTGATTAGATCAGATATAGGCATATCTAAATCCAAATTCTTGAATATATAAAATATCGGATTCGAATTATTGATAAAAAATATTAATCTATATTCAGATAATCCAGTTCGAATCAGATTCTAATTCATTGACCGGACTACCTAGAGGTGAACGTGGACCATGTCACATATATGCTCTCAGATTTAAAATCAGGCGAAGCTTCAGTCAACAATAAGGATAATCCGGATTTGGGCCGAATCCAGGAACAGATCCATGAACACAAAGTAATAATCCCGATTGGATCAATTCTTGACCAAATTTACTGATTAGAAAGTCAAGCCTATTGATTCACATATGTCTAATTTTGGCAAGTGGTTATGGTCAAAGGAAGTTTTATAAATAACTTCAAATTTTCAAACCTCCAACCCCAGATTTATATCTCAATCTAGGGACTCTTGAAAAAAGAATGTAACGTAGCCGTAACACAATCGTAAAGAAATCACGTTCACTTACGAAATCACAAATACACACAATTTTCAAATGCACGAGAAAAATACTATTAATAACTGAAAATAGCTGCCCAAAATATTAGGGTCTGATATAATATATCAAAAGCCTAATCGTTAAATCGTTAAATAGAGTGATGAAAAATAAGATTAATTTTTTTTGTGTTTGATAAAAAGGAAAAAGTATTTTTTTATTTTTTATTGAAAAAAGTATATATACATATTTTACCATTTTGTCTATATATGAAATTAATATATATAAATATATATAATATAATACAATTGATAATTATGATATATGTATATATCAAATGATATATAGACAAATAACATACATTTTGACACACATAATTAACTTTTCATCCACTTTTTCTCTAAATTTTGGAGGGATTAATTTGGATGAGTTGGAAGGAAAACTTGTTCATTCACATTTTTATCCTTCATATTTTTCTTCCTTACCAAACATAATATTTTATTTATCACTTAAATTTTTTCATTATTCCAACTTTTTATCCTTCCATTTTTTTATAGTACCAATTGAAGCATAAGAATTTTTCGTCAATATATATATATATATATATATAAAATAATAGTGGAGAAAACTTCCAACTTATCATTCAACTTTTTTGATTTATTGGTTTGTGGATTGAGGTTTGGTGAACTTTTGTCATTTGATTGGAGACACCTTTTTTTGGAAGAAAGAAATCTTGCCATAGAACTCATGGTTAAGCGTAAGTAGAAAATGGTGGAGTTTAGGACTTTTAGATTGAGTGGCTTATGATGGAACTGAAGTTCATAACTTTAATGGTTTTATTGCTTAGATGATTTTTGACTTCTCTTTTAAATATAACTTACATGAATGTAATTTGTTGTTAAATCAAGGTCATTTTTATTACAGATGTGTGGATCGAGGAAAAATAAATATGCATTCAAATCTATCCCGTTTGGATCAAGAGTAAACCATACATATTAAAAGATAGATGTATATAGGAATACTCGTATAAACCCATGCAAAGATGGAGACGGAGATGGACTAAAACTCCTCCTCACCCTACCATTTCCCATCCCGCTAAACTCATAATATATATATATATCCCACCCACTCTTCTCTCTATGCCAAAAAAAAACACTTCACTTTCTCTCTCTCTCTTTTTGATCCATTTTTTTATATTATGAATTTTTAACTTTCTTGTAAATTTATTTGTGAGGTTTTATATTTTTTTTTTTGGTCAATTTTTTTTCTTAAAATCATAGAAATTAATTGTTATGGGTGGAGATAAGGATAGGGAGACGGATCAAAATTTATCTGCGGCGCAAAGACGTGAATTAAAATTTCTTTCACTAACGGGGGTAAACGAATATTTTTGAAGTGGGTACGGAGGTAGAAACTACTCTCCCGCCTCCACCGCAGTCCACTGTCATCCCTAATTGTTATTGAGATGCAAGATGTTATTATTTTTTACCCGGCTCCCCTTTTCTCAATGTTTTGTTTTCCTACCATTTGTTTAATGCATTCATTTTTTTCTTTATTTTTGTAGGTTGCTTCTAATTAGCCCACACACGCCATCATGAAATTCACTGGTAATTCAATCTGAGTAGACGTCAAAGAAGAATGGGTTGATGTGGTTTTGATTTTTTATATTCAATTTGAATTTGTTTTCTTATATAGATTTGATTTTTTTTTATTGTTATTTAGACTTGATTATCTATTAAGTTGAAGTTATGTTCTAATCGCCACGTGGTGTAACAATGCAATTTGAGGCCTTCAATGAATTTTTCCTGACATGTTTCTCATGCATAAGTTATCTAACCTTTTCATATATGAAATATACGTGTTCTTATTAAACTTTCTCACGTATCCGCTCTCTCTCTAGATCCCATGACAAATGATTCATAATACTGAAAAAATACTTCTATATTATTTTCATATCATATAGATTGTCATTAATACTCTATTTAAGCATGGGGGTTAGTTATAATTGACAATGAACTATTTTTTTTTAAAAATAGTGGGTACATATTTATTGGTGATTTTTTCGTATTATAATGTGTTTTTAGGCTTAGGTAATTTATTTGTAATTTTTTTATTAGTTATATAGTGCATTTAGATACTAATAATTACTAGTATTTCAAATCCTCTAAAATATAAAAATTAATTTTTATTTTTCACGATTCAAATTAATTCTGAGACAATAAAAAATAATCCGACGGTTAGAAATTACACCCGAAAATCCGAGTTCCCGCCCAAAAAATTGGCATCCAGAACTTTCCCTGGGAATGGAAAAATCTACCATTTTCACGCACGCTGTTTGAAATAAATAATCGAGAAGTTCAATGGGGCCCACCGCAACTTTGAAATGAGGAGTCTAATCCACGACGGTGCTTGACCTTGACCAGTGGTTACCACGTCAATGCAATGGAAACGAACGGCGTTGATTTGTTTACCTTAGCGATGTTTATGTTGATTATCCGTAATATTATGCTTACTAAAATTAAATTTTTTTATTTCAAATGATATGATATAATATTTATTATTAAATATTAATAGAACCTACTTATTTAATGTTAAAAACTACACCACATCACTTATGATGAAAAATTTTATAAGAAATCTTAGTCAGCATTGCATTATTATTACATTATCTTAAATATGATTTAAGAGTTTGAATCTTTATTCCCATATAATGTTTTTGTCCATTTTTATTATATCATTCATTTATTTAATAAACTAGTTTACAATTCAAATCTTAAAAAATAAACAAAATAATTTTTGTTATTCGCAGTTAAGATCGTTTTAAATTTTACTTTAAAGTTAATCTAACAGCTAATATTAACACCATAAATTTAATAAAAAAAATAGGGACCCTAAGGGTGTGTTTAAAATAACTTTCTAAAAGTACTTTTAGAAATTATTTCTCATAAATACCTTAAGAAAAAATAGTGTTTGAAATTGCTCTACCACCCCCACCATCGTCGTCGCCGCCCCCCGCCACCACTACCACCACCATCGTCGTCGCCACCACGCCACCCCCACGCTCCCACTGCCACCACCCCTGTCACCCCCGCCATCACCATTATCACCACCACTGCCTACCACCACCACCATTGCCACCATCACCTGTCGCCGCCACCCCCCACCCCCACCACCACCACCACCGCAGCTGCCGCACCACGGTCATTGCCACCCACCACAATTATCATCGTCTCCTACAAATATATTTATTGTTTATAATTTTTTATTACTTTGTGTCTTCAGGCATATGCTATAACTAGTTTCTATGAAATTATTTAATTTTTGGTTAATTTGTATCTCAATTTTTATTTCAGACAATGTTCATATACAATAGTAAATACATTTACTGTTTTTGAAAGAAATTTGTCGATTGTTATAAAAAATAATAGATAGAAATTAATTTCAAATTATGTAATTAAAAAATATTATTTAATATAATGAGATCGATTTTTTAGAGAATCAGATTAGATTTTTTATCATGTTTTCATGCACGGATTATGACCGGTATTTATATGTAACATAATGGGAGAATAATTGGATTTTTGAATATTCTATTGTAAACGTGATTTTTTTTTTTTTGGGTACTTTGAAAGGCCACTCCAAACACAGTTTTAGCAGACCTATTTTTCCCTCTTAAATTTGAAGAATTAATATTAATCATCAGATTAACTTTAAATTAAAATTTAAAATGATTTCAGCTGCAAAAAAAAAAAATCATTTTGTTTATCTCTTGAGATTTGAATTGTCTTATATTTTATTATATAGATTAGAGGTAACCCGTACCTAAAGGTACGGTACAATGTGAATGATTTTGAGACGGATATTGGTGATTGTTGAATAAGTCTATTTGAGATCGTTGGATGAACTTATTAAAACTTGTCATTTTTATATTATAGATAATATACATTTTAAGACACATAAATTTGGAGGGATTGATTTTTGTGAATTATAAAGAAAGTTAATCCATCTACTTTGTCATTTTTCATATTTTTCTTTTTTATCAAGGATAATATTTTATCTATTTCTCTAACTTTTTCACCTTTAATTTTTCCATTATACCAAATAAAGCATGCGTAAACATTTTCCTAACCCATAACCACCAACAAGACAAATCAAAAACGTTTCCATAAGAATATAAATCTCTCTCTCTCCCCCCATAAACATATGCCTACATATATCTATAAGAATTACCGGTGAGCACAATAGACTAGGAAACTAGAGCTTGGGAATTTTAAAAACCTACAAATTATTTCACCAAACTATAAACAATCCAATCGTCAGATAAACATCACGAGAAAGTGTGTTGCAACAAGCTAGCTTGATCATTTTTTTCATTTGAATTGATTAAGCCTAATTGATTTGTGGTTTTTTCCAGGGCCTTCGATTCAACAACTGGGGGGTGAATATGATAGGACATCTTGCCAGCTTCAGTCTTCTCTCTCTATTTCTTATTGTTTGGAATGAGTTTTTGACGAGAACTTCTAGGTGTTATCTATTCTTTTATTTGTTCTTTCTTCCAGAGTAAATTTTTCTTTGTGTGTACGGTTGGGTTGCTTTTTATTTCAAGACAAAATTATTTTTTTCCTTTTCTTGGGGGTGGGGGTGGGGGAAGAAGGAAGTTGAGATTTGTTGAATAGTCAGGAGGGTCTTAATAGCAACTGATTTCCAACTCCCAGTCAATTTAGAAATGCCGAAACTATCAGAATCAATCTTGGGAAAAAAATATTCATCACAACGCTGATATTATATTAGTATCGATGACATGATATCACTAACTAATAATAGAACTCAAATAGACAAAATGACGCTCACTTGAGTCGTTATTGACTTACATAAAAAAAAAGTTGGTAGCTATTGGCTTTCATGGACATGTAGTGATTAGCTTGTTTGGTGTCTGTTTTATTATTTGTTTATATATTATTGGTTGGTAATACGATGTCATCAATGCTAACCAAGTATCACTATTACAATGAATATTTTTTCCAATCGTGGGTTAATTCCACGAGTAAATAATGGGTGTAACGGTGACACTATGTCAACAATGCTACATGGTGTCACCAATCAATTATAAAATAATAAATAAAATTGGTGAACTCCATTCTAACATGACAAAGGTGATTATTGACAGTTATTAAAACAGTGAAACTCATTAAGTCTATTTTGTATTCTCTCACTAGTTATTGACATCACATAACATTAATGATGTGGTATCACCGTTACATCCAATGTTTTTCCTATTCCACCTGCCTAATTAGAATGTCATAGAGAGCAATCATTTGAAATGTCAAACATTCTAGATTGATCATAAAACAGTTAGCTTTGGCACCTATAGTTAATGGAGTTTGTATCAAAGAAGAAAGACGTTGCACCTTAAGTTTAATGGGGTTTGTATTGAAAAAGAAAGACAAGAACAACGTTGTACAGATTAGGGGCAAAGGCGCGGACATTGAAGGATGGAAAGCTCACCTGTAATATTCTTAACAATCAACTATACTGTCCTAATGGATTGATATCAGTTTGTCTGCTCCTACAGTACCATTGGTTCTCCCGTTTAATCGAGACTAGTCATATGTCTTGGGTAGTACGTGTTTGGAAGGGTAAATAAATGAGGGGGTGAAAAGTTGAAAAAATTGATAAAATATTATGTTTGATAATGAAGAAAAATAAGAAGAATAGAAAAGTTGATGAATTAATTTTTTTTTCAACTCATCAAAATCAATCTCTCAAAAATTGAGAGAGCAAATGGATGGAAATTTAATTATATGCGTTTTAATATATGTTTATCTATATATTCTTTAATATATACATATATCATATTTATCAATTACATATTATATATACATTAATTTTATATATAGATATAATAATAAAATATATATTTATATTTTTTTAAAAATAAAACATTAATTTAAAAAAAAAATACTTTTTCTATCTTACCAAATACAAAAAAAGAGTAACGCTATTTAGAATTGAAAATTTGACATTATTTGTTGACATGATTTATTATGACCTTTGGAAACTGTTAAGTTTATCAAATTTCGGAACTTGCTCTTCATCTAATGGTTATAATGAAACCACATCATCAAGTCAGCAAATTAGGTTAGATTTTTAGGTCCAAATAACATTATTCTGCAAAAAAAATTAATTTTTTTTATACTTTTCATCCTTCTTACCAAACACATAAGATAAAATGAATGATTCCTCCCTTGAAAGATAGAAAATATATCACTTTTACTTTTCATCTTATTATTTTTTCCATCCACTCTATCAAACGGACTATTAGTGATCATTGTGTCTTCTCTACAAGAATAAAATTGTAACCATTCTAAACTCCTTTGGAAAATGTTAAATAGATTTAAAAACTTGATTTGATAAATCACTAATATTAAATAGATAGTGAGTCTCAATTAAAATCCACAGTTAAATTAATGACAAATATAACATCCACGTCATTAAGTCACAATTTTAAGTTAATTTTTTAAGAGTGAAAACTTCCTACTTTCCACAAAAACCTCCATTAGCACAAAAAAAAAAAAAAGTTTAGTCCTTGTCAATGTATGAAAAATATTACTGTCCAATTAAAATTCGATTGCTTCAACAGGCAGTAAGCAAATCTCAACTACTTCTGAAGCAGAAACAAGTCCATTTGCCTTATTCATATAGACAAGAAACCAGAAATTGGCGGTAGTCAAAATCACCAATTTTAAAGGGACTAAATTTGCTCCAACAACCAGGATTCTACGACTTTCGCTTTAGTTTTATTCAGTTTCTTCATGGCAACTCAAGCTGTTGGACAACGAAAGTACCATTAGTATGTATCAATCATTGACTTTAAACTATGCAATAGGGGGAAAGACTAAAGGCTCTTGTTAAAAAAAAAAAAAAACCTAAGGCTCCTGAAGCTACGAGTTATATATAAATAGACTTGTGAAATGCAAATTCTAAAGAACAAGTAGAGTTTCTGGCTTCATTTCTTCATCCGCTTATAGCTTCCTGTATTCGGCATGGCACGTCCCGTGTACTTACTGGCATGCGCTTTAGCTCTCCTGGCTTCAACACTTGCTTCTGCAGAAATTGTTGAGCAGTCATTCTATGTAATATCTCTTACACGTTTTAATTTTCTTTTCCATTTTTCTGATTCTTGATTTTCTGCGTTTTCTTGAGGATAACTAATATAAATGAATGAGTGTAATGGTGGTACAATTTAGGTGGAACCAAAAGGTAGGATTTAGGGGCCACTTTCTGATTATTACAATTGGCACCCGATGTCGGTTTTTTGTCATCTAAGGCTGTAGTATTTTCTAAGGATTGGGTTGTTCTCCCATTAAAATAGTACGTGATTTGGGTTTTGAATGTCGCGAGACAGGTCGATCCATATCCTATGTGGACGTTAGAGTATCAAGAGGATCTTTCCCTAGTACGAGAAGATCCGGAATGATGCACCTCTTGTTTACCAGTTATTGTGCCCATTATAAACACTAGGTAGCCAAGTACAAAGTGGATAACTATTGAAAGCGTCTAAATGGTAAGCCTACTCAAGATGAGTGTTCTCATATTTCGACTTCGAAACGTAACATAATTTAGCATTCCCGGGAATTTCAGCTTCCTTGTCATTTGCTTCTTGGTTTAATTTTTGCTGATTTTCTTCAGCTTAAGAATCGTTTAATACCCTTTCGTTTCGAATATTAATTATCTGTTCACCTTAACATAATTCCCACACTTATAGATGGGCCATTTTCTAGAAATGCACAGGTCAAGAGATGCATGCATGCACTTTTAACACTATTTTGCCTAAAAACCCGACTTAAATTTGTTTTTGAAATTGAAGATTTGCTGTTATTAACTTTCAAATTCCAATCTCTCAGGTGCAAAACCTGACCATCCAGCGGCTGTGCCAAGAGCGAGTGATCACTGCAGTAAATGGAATGCTTCCGGGGCCAACAATAAATGTTCAAGAGGGTGACACCCTTGTCATTCATGTCTATAATTTGTCACCATATAACCTTACTATTCACTGGTAAATCCTTTACATCAAAACTAAGCAATGTATCGAAAACATTGGTTCTTAAATTGTAATAACTTTGCTTCTAGAACAGGTCATTTTTCTTTCATCAATACTCCAGCTGTTTTCAGAAAAAACTCACAATCCAAACTTCCAAACTAATGACCACATCGAAAACATTGGTTCTTAAATTGTAATAACTTTGCCACTATATGACTTTTCCGTTTCACTCGGATTGGTAATTCTATATTTAGAATTTAGAATGAGTCGTTTTGTGTCGAATGTTCAAGGATTTGATTCGACTTTTCTTCTCATGACAATTAGAACACGTAATATATTCCTTCGTATATTCAATTTGTCCAAAATCTGATTTGCTGTTTGGCAGTCAAATCATTACATAATCAGACAAATAAGTTCTATGATTATTAATTCAACTACCAATATGTAATTAGAACTATCATTATCAATGTAATTAAACACACAAACGAAAAGTTTATATGATGAAATTATCAATATATGTATCAAAAGCAAGTATTCAGGTCTTATTTCACCTATGCAGGCATGGCGTATTCCAGTTACTAAGTGGCTGGGCCGATGGACCGGAATATGCGACACAGTGTCCGATCCGGCCTGGACATAGCTATACCTACAAGTTCACCATCACCAGACAGGAAGGGACTCTCTGGTGGCATGCACACGTACAATGGCTTAGAGCAACAGTTTATGGGGCACTTATTATAAGGCCAAGAGCTGGTCGTTCATATCCATTCCCAAAACCCTACAAGGAGGTCCCAATTGTTCTAGGTACAAAGTCCTCTCTGACCCTGTGCTCTTTCTTTTCTTTCACGCTTCATTGTTTTCTTTCACGCTTCATAGTTATTGATTGCAATACAAGGTCAAAGAATGGATTTTTTTATTTATGAAGAGAAACGTGTGCAATAAGTATTGAGGACAAATAAAAAAAAGGTCCATTCTCTATTTACTTTTAAGTAATATTTAAAATGTGTAGATTGTTTAAATTTTTTAATTAGCATCCTTTCTTGTTTCCCCATTCGATTAGGATGTTAAACAACTCTAAGTAGTTCGAGTTAGGCTCATTTATTCTTGTTGAAATTATAAAAAAATGTTCACCTTTCCAACTTATTTTGGAAATAATCAAAAATTCAACAACGTGGTAGGGTAGAGTACTTGAAAAGATTCCAATACATAAATAATTCCAATTGTATTGCTATACAACTCCAATTCCAAGTATGAACAACTACAGAACTTGTTCTCATAGGGTTTAAGACCATATCGACTTTTTTTTTCCCCCTTTTGGCTATTTGACTTTTTGGAAAATTTTAACTTTTTAAGAATTGTTTTATAATTTTTTTCGGAAAGTAAAAGAATATATTGATCAAAACAAACTTACACAAGTATCAAAGGTTGGAACCTTACAAAGATTGGGTTCCCCTCAAAAGTCAAAAAAAAAAAAAAACAAAACATCCATTTTATAGTTGATACAGATTTTGAGAATTTTTGTTGAAAATCAATTATTTCAATATTAATCATTAATTTTTAGAAATATTTGTTGAAAAATTGAGCTCAAATTCAACTTGAACTCTCATAAACATCTAAGTCCATCCCATGTAAGAATCTAAGCATAGTCAAGGTTGAAAATTTCGGCTCAATTAATGTCCATATCCATACCCGCCCCACCCCAAAAAGACAAAGAAAACAAAGTTAAATACATTAACACAAAAAACAAAAACAAACACAATGAGCAAATAGAAACCATCAAATTTGTATGTATATTGATATTCTATACTTAATAATAAAAGCACCTTATCAAAAAAAAAAAAAAACTTTTGTTTTAACTCTTTTATCCTTAAAACAAAGCATAAAGACCATACAAAACCTTATTCAACATATTATTTGACATAACAGAACTTTTTGTTGGACTACTTTATCCTTAAAATAAATGATAAAAACAATGCTAACCTTTTCAATATGGAATTTATTTGAACACCAACTTCATTAATATATTACATATCCAAACCGTAAACTTCATTTTATTTTTTTGGGTTGATTGTCAATCTATAATTTTCCATATAACATTGCATAAAGATAATATGGTATGTAACATAAAATTCAAATTAATACTTATATGATACTGTTAACAAATTCAAATCATTCATTTCTTTTTATTTATAGTTTAACAAGTCTTTGTGATTCTTTTTATTTATATAGTTTAACAAGTCTTTGTGATTCTTTTTATTTATATATATCACATACCTTGTAGTGTACTTTACCCATTATGACAATATTGCAAATAAAATTAATTCAAACTATTTAGTTCATGAGAAAAGTTCTAAATTCTAGAAGATAGAGTTTCATGAGAAAGTAGTGTCTCCAACAACTTTAAGGCCTCGTTTAGGTGGCAATAATTTTGATTGGAGATGAGATTTCTATTCTTAAATTCTAGATTATTATGTTTGAATAGTCAATTATTCAGTAATTTAACTCGGGAATAAGATTATTATCGTTTCTGTAATCCAATTCTTAATAGTGGTGGATATCCTAAACCCACCCATGGTCAATAGGGGTAATCAATTACCTACATTGATTGGGTATGCTATAGAATGAATAAAAATCTCAAAATAAAATTCCTTTCTAAAATTAATTTCATTTCAAAAATTAAGTTCTCCTCCTAAAATTAGTTTTTTTTCTAAAACAAGTTGACAATGATATTATTTTTCACACTACATTGCAGACAATAATCAAATACTAAATATGAGATTACTATACTAATTGAAACTCGGATATCTCAGGAATGAGATACTTATTTCCAAGTAAAATTACTTTAGGGTTACGCTATGTACAGAAGAGAATTATATAGTTCATTACAATACTTTATTCAATAATATATTTAATGGATGTATTTATTTGATTATTTTTAAAAATATATATAAAAAATAAAATTGGAAGATAAACTATGAGTCAAAAAGTTTCACGTGCAATCTAAATAAATCTATAAAAAATGTGATTGCAGGAGAGTGGTGGAACGCTAACGTCGTTGATGTGGCAAACCAAGCATTAGCTAGTGGTGTTCCTCCTAACGTCTCTGATGCTTTCACCATTAATGGCCAGCCCGGTGATCTCTACCGTTGTTCTTCAAAACGTAAGCAACACCAATCCACATTACTTTACAACTAAAACCTTCACTTTCAGTTTTTGTGGTGTTTCATTTACATTAACAAATGATCAAATGTGTGTGTGTGGGTGGGTGTTCTTTCAGACACATTCAAGTTGAAGGTGGTACAAGGAAAAACCTATCTTCTACGTATTGTCAACGCTGCACTCAATAACCATTTGTTCTTCAAGATAGCCAAACACAATATGATTGTTGTCGCCGTTGACGCCTGCTACACAAACCCTTATGTCACTGACGTCATCGTCGTCTCCCCCGGCCAGACCACCGATGTCCTATTGATCGCCGATCAGCCACCAGCATATTACTACATGGCAGCACGTTCCTACGACAGCACAGGTGGAGTAGCACAGTTTGATAACACGACAACCACTGGAATCATTGTCTACGACGGCGCCACCTCATCAGCCTCCATAATGCCGGTCCTACCAGCCTTCAATGACACACCCACTGCCCACAAGTTCTTCAGCAATCTAACTGGGCTTGTTACTTCACCTTTCTGGACCCCAGTACCACTGAAAGTGGATGAACCCATGTTTATCACTATGGGCCTGGGCATGGCTGCATGTGCAGCAAATGCCACTTGTGGAGGCCCAAATGGGCAAAGGTTCGCTGCGAGCATGAACAATGCATCCTTCCAGTTCCCCACCAAGTTGTCAATGTTACAAGCTTTTTCCAACAACGTTGACGGAATCTACACCACTGATCTTCCAGACCAACCACCGTTGAAGTTTGACTACACCAACTCAAAAAACAGCTTAAATCAATCCCTTTTGATGACAACAAAGTCAACAAAAGTTAAGAAAGTCAAGTTTAATTCAACGGTTGAGATTGTGCTGCAGAACACAGCTTTGGTTGGTATGGAAAATCACCCTATACACCTGCATGGATTCAACTTCCATGTGTTGGCTCAAGGGTTTGGCAACTTTGATCCTGTCAACGATAGGAAAAAATTTAATCTTTTCAATCCACAAGAGCGGAACACCATAGGCGTGCCGGTCGGAGGGTGGGCTGTTGTCAGATTTCGGGCCAACAATCCAGGTGAATGTTTATTCAGATTATATTCTTTTATCTCCTAACTTTAAGAGCAGGTAACCATACATTTCTAAGTTCTTTTTTTAAAGTTTTATATTTGCTTAAAACTTGTAATTTCAGAAAGAAAAAAACAAAAGTCTACAAAATAATACAATATCTATGCCGAACCATGCCATATATATTCCTTTGATGACTAAGTCCAATTGCATATACTAATTTTTGTTCATGGAACTGTGGCCCTTGCAGGTGTATGGTTGATGCATTGTCACTTTGACGTGCACTTGCCATTGGGTCTCGCCACCGCCTTTGTCGTTGAGAATGGTGGAACACCGTCATCTACGCTGCCTCCGCCTCCCCTCGATCTACCACATTGCTAGAAAGAGCCTACAGCAGGATCATTCTATTGTAGGCTACAGCAGGATCAACTTTTGATATTATTTTCATTTTGTTCTTTTAGAAACTAAAGTACATTTTCAGTCATATGTGTAACTATTGTACACATTGTTAGTAAAACCCAAGCATAGCTTGTGCGAAATAATAAATTTTCTCTGAAATTCAAGTTCGTATCTTAGTGAATTGTTTAAACTTGGAATGCAAAGAAAAAGTAAAATAAAATTGCTTTGAGAGTTGTTTGAAAGAGTTGAATTTAGAAAAATAGTAGAATTCGTTCTAAAACAATATTTGAGAATACTAACGTGTCGGTATATCCTTTCAATTCCACACGATAATTGTTAATGATTTGGTTGTCAAACTCAATTAAGAATTAGTTATGGAATGATCTCAATCAAAATATTTAGCGGTGATAATATTGAAAATATCCAAAAGTATAATTAATAATTTATCTGAATAAATCTAAGAATATACCCGTTGATCACAAGCATTTGCCGCGTGCCCAGAGTCTACAATAAGTCAGATTTTCCAACAAACAAACCCTAATTTTATTGCAAAAAATAAATGAACTAGATTATGGAAATTCTATTTAATTAATTTGCGCATGCAAAACTAGGTATTTAACTCGTAGAGACTCTCAAGCCTTCAACACATGTGGCATAACGAATCAAAAAATTATACAGAATAAAAAATTTATTAAAAAGACAAGAATTAAATTAAAAGAATAAATCATACATTAAAAACATTGGATGAAAATACTATATCATTCTTTATTAAAAGTATCTCCCATATCTTTAGTTGGGAAATTACCAATCTATAAGAAAAATAGAAAAAAGCTATCAAGGAGGGGTTAAGAGCAGAATGATCCTCCCAAAGGGTGTACATCAATATATATAGGCATGGGGAGTAAAAGACCTAAATTATGGTGGTGTTTAATAAAACTGAAAACTATAGTGTGAAAAGTGAAAGCTGAATGTTGAATTTAACTATTGAATTGAACTAAACTGTTTGATAACTACACAGAGTTGACATCTGAAAATAAATTAAATTTTTAGTTTTACTCTTCCACTCTTTAATTTGAAAATATTTGTAAAATATGTCATAACATAATCCTAATCACTATTATTATATTGTAGTCCACATTGAACAAATATTTAATCAAAATAAATAAATAAATAACATCTAAATAACTCAATAATTGAGTAATAATAAATTGAATAAAATAATAAGTGAACAATAGCATTTGATAAAAAAGAGAACAATAACTAATAAATAATCAAATAATATTGAAAAAATACAATAAAATAGATTTCATTAAAAATATGTGTGTGTGTGTGTGTGTGCAATCCATGTGTGGAACTATGTGTGTGTAGTGCACATGTCTGTGTATAATTGTGTGTGTGCAGTGCGTGCGTTTGTGTGTGTAATTATAATTATGTATGTATATTTTTGTTACAGAAAATAAGAGAAAGGGATAAAAAAAAAGAGATCGACAAGAAGAATATATAGGTTAAGGGTTTTGAAGAGAAGATTAATTAGAATTTTAATAGGATTATAAAATATTTCGGGATATAATTGTCATATTGTAAATATTATTAAAAATAATTTTGATGAGCGTTTTTAACTTTTAGAATTAAGTAAGAAATCTTTTATTTAATATTGTAGCCTATATTTTAAGAAACACTTAACATATTAAAAGAGTTTAAATTTTGGTTATCAAACGGACATAATTAATAAGTGTTAAATACATTCATTTTAAGTGTTGAATTTGTGTTCTAAGATTATTAGCTGAACTTCGTCATCGCGTCCAGACGTTCCTTTTTGTCTATTGCATTCGAAAGCGTGTTTTGTAACATCCAGATGCACTTGACAGTGTCTTTCTCATGCATTCTTTGGAAGTTCCGTCCAAATGCCCTTTGCTTCTCGGTCCGGATGCATATCTTTATCCTTTATCACTCATGTATTGTTAACACCGTCCGGACTCAATTGATCGCATGAGGTAATGACCTCTTTTTTTCCCTCTATCTGGTTTGAATCTTTTCCAGTTTCATGCATTTGTCTATCAAACCTTTAACTAATCCAATCTACCAGCACAAACAGACAAACACTACAAAACAAAATAAAATCCAAAAATTAAATCAATTTAACATAATTAATGCCTTGTCCAATGTAATTGGCCAATTATAACTAAAGTAATAATGCAATATTCATTGCTAATCACACCCCCAGTCCACCTTTTGCTAGTCCCTAGTAAGACAAACAAAATAAACCAAATATACGTTCACTTTCATAGAACTCATGATTGCATTTAACATATATAATTATTCTTTAAACTTCTATATATTCTCACTTGTAGATGAGTATAGTTTCATTAGGGTTTCTAGAGATAATACCTAGAAACATTAACCTGTTATCAAATACCTGAATAACAATTTCTTATTACAAATTGCTATCACAATATGAAAATTCTAAACTACAAACTTTTTATAAGCACATGCAAAATAAAATATAGAACTCAATGCTATATAAAAAATTCATCTACTTATCATGTTCTTATATAAACTCGTGTGTAGTGTCAAGTAACTATATCAAGTTAGCAATTCATCTAAAAATCACCCCTACAACTATTAACTATTCTTCTTAATGTCAAATCTTATCAAATAATACACTCATTAAAAATTCTCTCAGATTAAAGTGACTATACTCTCTAGTTGCACATGTGAAAAAAAAATATTTAAATCAAAACGAAATAATACTCACATGTTCTTATTGAAACAGTCACTATATACAAGAAAGGGTTGATATAGTCTCAAGAAAGAAAATGTATACAGAATAAGTAAACAATTGCCATTCTTCTTCTTCTTCTTATTATTTTTTATTTAAAGTAGGAATGATACATTTTTCTTTCTCCTTATTTACACAGGTCAACATCCACCAATACAATATTGAGAACAAATATGTCTTTATCTAAGGTTGTAATGAGACTTTGGGATTAGGGTTTTAAAATGAAAGGTATTTAGGAGTTCAAATATTATTTTGAGAGAACAATACATTACACAACTAAATTTCTTTTGATAACCTTTCACTCATCACCCTCTAGAAACACAATTCACAATACTTGCTCATTCTTTTCTTCAATGCTAGACATATTATTTCTTTCTTTTCAACTTGATTATTTTTTTCAACAAATAACTAACACATGTACTCTCTCTTCTTTTTTTTTAAGTCAGCAAACCATCAAATGAAGATAATCATAAGTATGCAAACCTTTTCACCTTTCTCATAATATTTTTAAACCATCACTCTCCCTTTTACATACATAATATTGTAACCTGATTTAGGATCAGCTAATATACATGTGGCATAATAAATGAAAAAAATATTTTTTTTCCTTAAAAAGTGCTCAATCAAAACTTTTAGGGAGAATAATATTTAAAGAATAAGACTAAGACTCAAATAATAGCAAAGATGATCTAAAATCATATCTCAAGAGTTTTTGACAACACACCTCTCATGCAAATAATTCAAAGTCAAACAATCATCTATAATATTAGCATTGAACAAAACAAAATAATGAGATTGTTCAAGAAAATTAGTTGATTAAAATCATTTTTATTGAGTAAATGTAAATAACCCTCAAAAAAAGATTGGATCAAACTCACCAGGATTTTTTTGCATCTTCATTATATGTCTCAAGTTTTCAAGATAAGAAACTCCTAACAAACTCTCATCTTGGTAAAGTATAAAGTGTACAAAGTGTGAGTTTTTATAAGAACATGATATGAGATATATAAATATAGAGTGAAGTTCTGTATGATTCTTAAATAGTTGTAAATTTAAAGTTAAGCGAATTATCCCATATTGTGGTGTCAATTTACGAATAAAAATGTTATTTAAAAATTAACAATCAACACATAAACGAAGACTAAATGCATCAAATACTAAAACGATAACTATTCATTAATACTGAAATTTAAAAACTACATACTAACTCAATTGTGGTTTGGTCAAGGCTTGACTCAACTACCTACGACAAGCGTGGATCATTAGACACTGTGTTTCCTAGAACATAAACTAAAGCTACAATGACTCAAAATCTAATGGTACTTTTTGTTTTGTAAAAGTTTTGTCTTCTTAAAGTCAAGTGTTTAAGTCTCTCTCCCCCAAAAAAAAAATATATATATATATATATATATATATATATATATATATATATATAAACTGGGATCATAAGCCACAAACATCAACAACAAAAATAGTAGACACTCTGGGAGGAGGAACCCGGAAGATCACAAGAGCCATGTCCAATGCTCTTGAAAAACACCTCATGTGCTCTCAATTGTGCCCTAGTCAACCTCTGCTACTCTCTCATTTCTCTCTGAGCATCAACCAATGCCCTTTGCCTCCTCATCAGACCACTAACCCTGTAGCAGCTCAAAAAGCAACTGCCTATTAGTACGGGTGTTAGTCTCCTTATCAATCGATTGCTCCTCCTTCTCGTCCAAATTCAGGAACTGGTCAACCTGATCCTTTATAGGAATCTCTTGTGCACCCCCTTAGCCACCCTTTTGAACACCAGCCTAAGCTCCACCATGGACTCTAGCAGTAGCTATAACACTCCTCTCTTTCTACATGGCTCCGTTGTTCAGAATAGTAACCTTCGGGGTTCTCTCCATGTTAGGATCAATCTCAACACTCCTCTGAACACAAATAACAACAGCTAAGCGCGGCAATGGAAGGGATTACTTTTTATCATCCATTACTCCTTTCCTTATTTCTGATAAAATAAAGCAAGGAAGGTCAATAGATAAACCGGTCCCTACAGCATGCAAAAGTCGGGCTCTTTCAGGGTACACATGGTTGTGTCTACAAAGGGGCATCAAATTATGCACAAGAATCAAATTCAAAATCTTGTATTTCTCCATGAGTTGCCCCTGATTAAAATATTTGTCATTCACCCTCCACACAAACTTAGGATCCCTTGACAACCCCCTCGCCACCTACTACAAATCAGTCAATGCAGGGAACTAAGTTTGAGGCATTCAACTCTAAGTTAATCTCACTACTTAGTCAACCAATAAAGCATCTACCCTAAACATCTCCCCCCTCACATATGTCTCAAAAACTCCCATCCCCACAATCAACCCCATTGCTATAAAATTCTCTAACGATCATTTGCACCCTCGATTTAAACCTTAACATAAAAATCTCCCAACACCTATTGTAGAGGATAGTACTCACTCCTAATTATGTAAAACTATCCATGTCAGCTTCTTGCTATAAGGCTAATGGCTTAGAAGAATAGAATTTGGCAAACCTTTTTCTACTCTCAATAGTTTGGAATCGGAGTTCATTGAAGAATGGAGCTGTCCCCTCCTCCTTCTCTGATTTTCTCGAAGGCGATATAAGCGTTAGTGGAGTAGAAGTAGAGATCCTAGGCCTCTTTGACGTCGAAACTCTTGGTGGGGCCATTCAATCCAAAAAATAACCAGTATAAATTGGATATTAGCACAAAACCCAAGAAAAATCTTCTCTAACTATTGAGTAGAGGAGAGATTTTGAATAAAATAGTGGGAGAAATCTTGAGAGGGAGAAAGTGTATTGAGAGAGAGAAGTTTCAGATTTGAATTCTAAAGGTTAATATGCACTTTTATAATTCAGACGTCGCGCTCGAATGTAAGGAACATGCTTTCGGACGTGTGACTCAAAGTTTTTGAATTTTAATTGTGCATCTGGATTTGTGTTCCTTGTGTCTAGACGCATTAATGAATCTTGGGGAACATTATGATATGCGTTTGGAGGCATGGGAAGTTGCGTCCAGATGCGACTTAATGTTTGGAGGTCGGATCCAAAAGCATTAGAAATTTCATTCAGGCATGATAAGCAAAATGGTCAAGCCCTTTTTTGTGACTCAAATGTGTCCGAATGTGGGAAATGTTGCATCTGAACATCATAAGCAGAATCTCAATCTCTTTTTCACACTTACAAAATTTTTGGTATCAGACATGTTAAGTGTTGCGTCTGACGCACTCAGTGGTCTTTGAATCAATTCAAATTCCCATTCAGATGCATGTGGAAACCCGTCCAGATGCACTTAACAGTGTATCAAGCCTCTTTTGATGCATCATCTGCATTCGAACACTTGCGAAATGCCATCTAGACACGATTAATAGAATGCCAATCCCTCTTTCTAGACTTAGACAATTTTTGACATGAAATTTTTTTGATCCCTAGACTTAGAAAAATTTTCTATGATCCAGGAAACAAAAAAAAAAAAATTTTACTACCTACCTAAGAAAAAAACTACATCTTAAACACAAAAATGCATACTACACATGAAATGTGATCCACCCTCAATCTAAACATTACATTGTCCTCAATTTATGATCAATCAATTAAATCAAAAATAAAATGGTTTTAAATCTACTACTCTCCCTCCCAAGAACAGTTTAGTCGTTGTCCATTGACTTTTAAAACATTCTTGCTCTTAGCATTTTCAATATCCACTGCCCCATATGAAAAAATTTATTTGACAATAAAGGGGCCAATCCATCTAGATCAGCGCTTTCCCAGAAATAGATAGAGTCTAGAATTATATAAAAAAAACCTTTCTGTGAAGGTTCAAATATTTTCTCAAAATGCTTTTATCATGAAAAACCTTCATATGTTCTTTGCATATTCTAGAATTCTCATATGCTTCATTCTAGATCTCCTCAAGCTCATTTATCTGTATGGATTCAAAAGGTCTATTACAAAAGTGTTATCCCCTATTACTAATAATGGTTCGAGATATACCAAATCTAGAAAAAAATATTTTTTTATAAAAATTTCAAAACAGTCTTATGATCATTTTTCCGACATAGTATAACGTTGACCCATTTGAAGACAAAGTCAACAGCCATTGAAATTTATAAATGACCAAAAGATAGAGGGAATGAACATATGAAATCAATGTCCCAACAATTAAAAATCTCAATAATCAAGGGACATCATATTCCTATGGGTTATCCCATCGTGCCTTTGACATCTCTTGCAAGCCTTATAGAAATTATGTGTATATTTAAAAAGTGTTGGCCAATGAAATTCACACTACAATATTTTTACAGCGATTTTCCTAGTCAAAAAATGATCTCCACAAGCCTTTAAATGACAAAAGGAGAGTATGTTGTTTACCTCATCAATTTGAACAAACCTTCAAATGATCTGATCGAGGCAATATTTGAAAAAATAAGGATCATCCCAAAAGAATTGTCTTATCTCAACCAAAAAATTTCTCTTGTCTTATGAACTCCAATGGATAGGCATGTCACCTATAACACTTACAATGTCAAACAAACTAAGACAATGCAAAAATAAATAGCAATTGTTCGTTAGGGAATGCGTCCTTGATATGCATTGTCTCCATAGGCACGTTGCTCACAAGTTTAGATAAGTGGTCAGCCACGCCATAATTTCCTCCTTTCTTGTCTTTGATGGTTATGTCAAATTTTTGGAGTAAGATGATCCACCTATGCAGTCTTGGTTTTGCATCTTTTTTTGTCAATTGATATTTTAAATCTACATGGTCAATAAATATAACAATAGGTGATCCTACCAGATATGACCTAAACTTGTCTAATGAAAAATACTATAGCTAGCAATTCTTTTTATATGGTAGTGTAATTCATTTGTGCATTGTTTAACGTCCTACTAGCATATTATGGTATATGACATGTATTTTTTTTTATCATTTCTTTGCCCCAAAATTTCCCTCACTACATAATTATTGGCATCACACATGATTTCAAAGGAAGACTCCAATTTGGTGGTTACATAATAGGAGTAGTGTTAAGCATGCCCTTTAGCTTATCAAAAAATTCTTGGCAAAACTCACTCCACTCAAAAACTATTTTTCCCTAGAAGGTAGCATGGTGGTCTAGATATTGAACTAATATCTTTTATAAACCTCCTATAAAAATCAGCGTGACTTAAAAAAAATCTCACATCCTTAAGAGTATTAGGGGTAGGCAAGTTGGAAATTAATTCAATTTTATCCTTGTCAACTTGGATTCCCTTGAAAGAGACATTGCCTCCTAGAACAATTCCTTTTTGAACCATGAAGTGACATTTTTTCCAGTTGAGCTCTAGGTTCTTCTTTTCGTACCTGATCAACACTTCTTCAAGATTAGATAGACAAACATCATAAGAATTATCAAAAACAGTAAAGTCATCCACAAAAACATCAAAAGAATACTCAATCATGTTACTAAAGATACTTAGAATACACATTTGCAAGGTCACAGGTGCATTGCAAAGTCCAAAAGGCATCATTCGATAAACAAAGGTACCAAAAGGGTAAGTACAAATGATGTTTTCTTGGTCTTCTAGGGTAATCTAAATTTGATTATAACCTGAATAACCATCAAAAAAATAATAAAATAAATGTGAAGCTACCCTTTCTAACATTTGATCTATGAAGGACAAGAGAAAGTGATCTTTTCTTATGACATAATTTAATTTCCTATAGCCTATGCACATTCTTAACTAATTATGTGACACCCCTAAATCGGGGGTCCTTTTTCAATTATTAACCACCCGTCAACTAACGGAAATATCCTTGTTTGTCGCACGATTTGACATCATGTCAATTGTATCCCTTTAACCGGGATCATAATCCACACGTATAACTCCTGCTACTTTAATCATTTAATTCAACAGAGGTCCAATGTACCTCAATATGCCTCATTTAATGTCCATTTGTATCATTGGAACTAAAGAAAACAAAGCTCAAAAGGTTGGCAAACAATTTTAAATTTTTAGATTTTTGGAAGAGCTACCGGTAGGTGTTTGTTAGACCTACTAGTAGAAGTTCTACCTGTAAGCTACCGGTAGCTTTTTCCTACTAGACAGGTACTACCTATTAGCTACTAGTAGGTTTTGCCTGCTAGACAGATACTACCTGTTAGCTACCGGTAAGTTTTGCCTACTGGACAGGTACTAGCTGTTAACTACTGGTAGGTTTTGCCCAGAATTTTTATGTTTCATCAGTTTTTCATTCCAAGTCCATTCCAAACTTAACCAAATTCATCTCAAACATGTATAAAGATATTTTCTACATTATACATGATTCATACAAATCTATTACATCTCATTCCATACATTTCATTGATTCATATGAAATTTCATATCAAAACTAAGTTTTTCACAATAATGTTACAAAAATTCAATATTTACACAAAGGTGTTATACAAGTCACAAGTCGGCTCTCCTCATCCTCGAGGTCCCGTGTGACGGCCTTCCATCGGTGTGTACCCCGCACCTCAAAATTTTTCCATATAGGGTGAGTCAACGTCTAGTAAGGTATTTTCTACAGAGGCTACTCCACAACCTAAGTGCATATGTAATGTTCACATACAACATTTCATAAACAACAATCGTTCCAATCAAGACTAATCAATCTATGTTGGAATTTAACATGTCGTGCCATGATATGAGATGACACTCATTCATACAACTCAACCCGAGCCCTCACTGGCCCCTTTCCCCCATGTAATGTCATGAGTACTATGACCGGGTTTTTCAACCCCCGGCATTGGCCTCACTAATCCAATCACCATTTTAAGATTTTTCAGGGTCTTTGTAGGGGTGAATGTTTATGGACTCACACCAAGGGTCACCCAACCCACACGAAATTTACGGATTTCCACCGAGGGTTCCGCGTACACCCACACACTTCATGGACTGTACCAAGGGAGTGCGTACCCTATCACCGGGTCTTGCACCTGAGAGATCTTCTAACCCTTCTTGCTAACCCCAACTCTAATCACTATGTAATCCGTGAGACTCGGCCCGGTATTTGACCAAGCTTACTCGAGCCCACTAGTCATCCACCAAGCGTAGCGTTGACAAACAACCATGCACACACACCCATAACATGCAATGTCTCTGTGCATATGCAATGTAATATACCATTGCTATTTCAATGTCATGCCTCACATGTGATGAATGCCACATGTATACATGTCCCATGCATATAAACACTAATTCCATCACTATGTCAATATATCAAGGAGCCTGTATTAATATTTCATATCCAACCATGATTCTCAATATGTTATCACAGAATATATGTCAATAACTCACTTAATTTCACAAGGCATAAAATAAACATATAACATGCCCACATAATACCCATTTTCCATAGAATTACACAAGTAATTTCAACCTACCAATTCAAATCTAGGAATTTTACTTAAATTAGGTCAAATTCACATACCCAATTCACCAATCACCCAATTTCATCAATTTCACAACCATAGACAAGTGATATGAATCTTTATCAAACTACCCATTTCATATAACACCCTAGGTTGCTAAATAAACCCAAGTAGGAAGGAACCCTACCTCTTGAAGCATAAGAAACGATCGTAGGAAGTGCTAAGAACCCACTTCTAGCCCAAATTCTAAACTTTCAAAAATTTCGTACCTTGATCTTTAGTAAAATCCGTCAATTTTGGTGTGCTCGCGTAGCCTTTGGCGAGGAGAGCAACTTTTTCTCTTGACCCAAGTGAATTCGAAGCCCGTGGAGTCGTAGATCGTAGAGAGAAGTGGAGAGCTCCTTCTTTTTCCCTCTCTTCCCCTCTCACGTTAATCGACTGAAGAAAGTGGGGAAAAAATCAGATTCCCCCCCTTTTTATACCCTTCATTTACTTGGCTTACATTGTGCATTACAACCTTTTTTTTTCAGGTCCATTTTCGTCCCGAAATAATTTAATTTCGACCCAGTTCAAGTTCAAAATATTTTTATTTTAACTTGTCTTAAATTATTTTCTAACTTTTAAAATTTTATCTAAAATTTTGTTTTTTGGTCACCCAAGACTCGATCGTCTCGTAAAACGTAAAAAATTGACTATCTCAAAATTTAATGAAATTTGATGTGGTAACTAGATTTCACGAGACGAATCCAACGATGAGGTCCGTTTCGTTATCCGAGATCTGAAAAAATTCAGGTTTTTAACCCATATTGTAGCGACAATTTAGCGTTTTGCCCTTTTTGTAAAAAATTTAAATTTATCGGGTTTTACATTCTTCCCCTCTTAAAAGAATTTTGTCCCCAAAATTCACACACACATACACACTTGACCGCATGCATATGCAACAATGACATTATACTTAAAATTTTAAAACTTGTACCTTTATCTTTGAACAGGAACAGATATTTGATGTGCATATTATCCTTATGCTCCCATGTCGCCTCCTCCATGCCTCGGTGCTGCCATAACACCTTCACTAGCCTCGTAAAACTTGCTCCCGACTATCAATGAGAACGCACTGGTCCCTCCTTGAAGGTCTTATCCGTATCAATAGTTATCTCACCCTAATCCACCACATGTGTCAGATATGGAGTATACTTCCGGAGCATAGAGACATGGGATATTGCGTGAACACCCGATAGATTTGGCAATAATGTTAACTGATAAGCCACTGTACCCACCCTCTCAAGTACCTCAAAGGGCCCGATAAATCTCGACGACAACTTCCCTCGTTTTTCAAACCTAACCATTTCTCTCTTAGGCATCACCTTTAAGAAGACGTGATCTCCTACCTCAAACTCCAGAGGTCGCCACCGTCTGTCGACATAGCTCTTTTGTCAACTCTGAGCCGTAAGAAGACGTTTCTTAATCCAGTCCATCTTCTCCGAGGTGTCTCTAATCAAATTCAGACCCGTAGAGGGTCTCTCTCCCACCTCCGTCCAACAAACTAGAGAACGAAAAGGCCTCCCATAAAGTGCCTCATAGGATGCCATCTGTATGCTCGCCTAATAACTGTTATTATAGGCGAATTCCACCAAGAGTAAGTGATCTTCCCAGCTATCGTTGAGATTTAGGACGTATACTCGCAGCATGTCCTCTAATATCTGGATGATCCTCTCTGATTGACTGTCCGTCTGGGGATGAAATGTTGTGCTCATCGTTAACTGAGTCCCTATAGCCCGTTGGAAGCTCTCCCAAAAGTGGACAGTGAACCTGGGATCCCGATCCGATACTATAGATACAGGCAGCCCATGAAACCTAACAATCTCCCGTATGTACAATTCCTAAAATTCCTCTAGTCGGGAGGTCATACGCACTGCCAAAAAGTGCACAAACTTTGTAAGCCGGTCACTATCACCCACACCGCATCATGTCCCCTCGATGTCTGTGGCAAGTGGGTCACAAAATCTATGGTGATATACTCCCACTTCCACTCAGGTACCTCCAAAGGCTGGAGTAATGCTGCTGGTCTCTAGTGCTCAGCCTTAATCTATTGACACGTGAGATATCTACTAACAAATTCACTCACCTGCATCTTCATCCCACTCCAATAATACTGGTGACAAAAGTCATGGTACATCTTCATGCCACCTGGATATACTATAAATCGGGAGCAGTGGAACTCCTTAAGGATTTTCTCTCTCAGATACGCTAACTAGGGAATCACAACCTTTCTCCTGTATCGAAGACTACCATCTGTGTGAACGGCCCAACCCTCGTCACTGGTACCCGTCTGCACTCGATCCTTGATGGATAATAACTTGGGGTCCTGTCTTTGGGACTCAACCACCCTGCTCAGTAGGGAAGGCGTAGCCATCAAGTTTCCTAAAATGCCCTGAGTCTAACCCTTATAGTGTAGCCCGAACTATCCTATAGTCTCAAGCATCTCCCACTCCCAAGAAGCCACATGAGCCAAGACTCTCCATGACTTTCGGCTGAGTGCATCAGCCACCACATTCGCCTTACCCGGATAGTAATACAAGGTGAAGTTATAGTCCTTCCATGTACTCCATCCACCAACGTTGCCTCATGTTGAGGTCCCGGTGTGTAAAAATGTACTTCAGACTCTTGTGGTCCAAAAATACGTCGAACTGCTCCCTGTATAAGTAGTGGCGCCAAGTCTTTAAGGCAAAAATAATGGCCGTCAATTCCATGTCATGCGTGGGATAATTTCGCTCATGATTCTTTAGCTGCCGAGAATCATAAGCCACTACCCTCCCATACTGCATCAAAACACAACCGAGTCTGTTTTTGGAGGCAACACAGTACACCATATACCTCTGTCCCCTTTTCGAGACTATCAGAATATGGGCTGAAGTAAGTCTCCTTTTTAACTCTTGGAATGCCTTCTCACAAGAATCATTCCACTCAAATTTGACCTCCTTCTGGGTCAATCTCGTCATAGGTGCAGCTAGTCGAGAGAAGTCCTCAATGAACCTCCTATAGTACCCTGCCAATCCCAAGAAACTGCGTATCTCGAAGACTGACTTCGGTCTCTCCCAATTCATGACTGCCTCAACCTTCTCCAAGTCCACAGATACACCTGAAGCCGACACCATGTGTCCCAAAAATTTCACCTCCGTAAGCCAAAACTCATATTTGCTGAACTTGGCGTACAACTGGTGGTCTCTCAAGGTCTGCAGAACGATCCTCACATGATCCTCATGCTCTTCCTCTGTCCTAGAATAGATCAGGATGTCATCGACAAACACCACAACGAACTGATCTAAATAGGGTTGGAACACCCTATGCATGAGGTTTATGAATGCCGCTGGAGCGTTCGTCAATCTAAAAGGCATGACTGTAAACTCGAAATGTCCATACCGTGTCCTAAATACTGTCTTAGGGATGTCTTCCTCCCTAATCCTCAACTAATAGTAGCCCATGCATAGATCTATCTTGGAGTAGACTCACACTTCCCTCAGCTGATCAAATAGATTGTCAATTCTCGGCAAAGGGTACCTAATCTTAGTGGTAACCTGGTTCAACTGCCGATAATCTATACACAACCGAAGGATTTTATCCTTCTTCTTGGCAAATAATACTGGAGCACCCCAAGATGAAGTGCTCGATCTAATGAAGTCCTTGCCCAACAATTCTTGTAATTGGACCTTGAGTTCTTGCAACTCAGTTGGTGTCATTCTATGCGGAGTCATAGAAATAGGAGAAGTACTAGGATGTAACTCAATATTGAAGTCAACATCCCTATAGGGAGGTAATCTCGGCAGTTCATTTGAAAAAACGTCCTCATACTCACAAACAACTCGAGGGGAGACCCAATTCCTGTCTCATCTCATCCTCTAAGGTAAGGCTCGCAAGTCATCCCATTAACTGCCCATGCCATTTGGAGTCGTACATGACTTGGGATAAGGCATTATGCTTTTCTCCCTGAAACTTGAAACAAACACTTTCTAGTGTATAAGTAGTGATTCTCTTCCAATCACAATCGATGATGACCCGATGTGCCGCCAACTAATCCATTTTGAGGATAACGTCAAATTTCGTCATGTCTATAACCCTATGGTCTACAGTGAGTAAAATTTCAGAGATCTCTAACTCACAGCCTCGACATATCCGGTCAACACACACCCTAGCTCCTAGGGGAGAATTTACATACAACGGCTCTTTCAAGGTTTCAACCTCTAAACCCAAATCCCTCACACAAGATGTAGAACTGAATGAGTGTGATGCTCCAGAATCAAACAACACCCTAGCCCATAAGCGAGAGAGTAGAAACGTACCCTGGATGACTGACTGATCCACTGGCTCAGTCTGAGGTATCATGGCATAGACACGCCCTTGGGTCCTTGATGTCTCAGCTTGTGCGCCCTGTCCTCGGCCTCGACCCATGCCCTGGCTCATCTGGCCTGCTTGCGAAGTCCCCGCTCGTAGGGTAGTAGGGGGTTGAGTGGCATCCTGGAACTGGTACTGGCTTCCCTGGCCCAGGTTGGGGTAGGGAGGAATGTAATGTGACTACGATTGCCCCACTAATGATTGGGACTGAGATGACGTCCCATAACTCTGAAATCCTTGCATCTAAGGGGCAATCTTTTCTTATGTGACCCGATTGGTGGCAACGATAGCAAGTCCTCTGACCTGCCTGATATGTTGTCCCGAACTTTCCCCCACCTTAGGAGGAGCGACCTTGGCTTTGACCTTGATAGTCACGGCCCTGTTCCTGAAACCCTTGAGAGGTAGAAGTCCTCTGCCTCTTCCCCGAACTAGATAAGAGTATTGGCCCTCTTTCTTTCTATCTTTTGCACCAACCTCCCGAATATTCCTGGCATCATCCACCTCTTATTCAATGGTCATCGTTGTCTCGACCATTGAATCCAAATCTTGTAGACGGAGGCTCACAATCTTTCCTTAGCTGGATAATTTCATACCATCCTCAAACTTCCTCACCTTGGCCATATTTGTGGCCACGTACTCGTCGACGAAACGGGCTAATTCTATGAACTTAGCCACATACTCCATCACCATCATTGTCCCTTGTCGCAAGTATAAAAAATCCCGGGCCTTTGCATGTCTTGCAGCAGCTGAAAAATACTTCCCCATGAAAAGTTCCTTGAACTCTCTCCATATCATGGTCTTTAAATTCTTGGTGGCCCTCACCCAGTCCCACCACAATTGGGTTTCTTCTTCTAGCTGGAATGCAGCTAGTCTTATCTTAGTGGCATCCGATGTGGTTTTCATTGCCCCTAAGACTTTGTTGACTTGACCGAACCAATGGTCGGCCACCATCGGATCCGCCCCCTCCCTTAAAAACTAGAGGCTTGTGTGCCTTAAACTGTTGGAGGTTGCTTGACCCTCCTCGATTTGTATTGACACTAGCTTGTGCGACAGTAGTCACCATCATGCCCATTATTTCATTAAATGCTTGTTGGTCGAAAGCTAGTGGTGGTTGATTAGTGTTCCGCCCATCGCCTCAACATCCTCTTCCTCTACTAGTCATCTACACACACGTAGAATAGCAATAGACCAACAACTTAGTATCCCAAAGTTAGGGATCAAGTTTTCACCTTGAACTATCCTGTTCCCTTGTTTTTCGACTTCTAGGGTTATGTTTTCTAATCTTAGTGTCATTTTTTCTTATACATTTTATCATGTGCATTGTCCACATAACACATATCACATAAGATGTAACACATAACATTTAAGCACATAATCATGAATGTACGATGTATGCAATGGTCTAGACTCATGCCCAACAACCTTGGTAAATCGTATACCTATGCTATGATACCAAGCTATGACACCCCTAAATCGGGGGTCTTTTTTCAACCGTTGACCACTCATCAACTCGCGGAAATACCCTTGCTTGTCACACGACCCGACATCATGTCAATCGTATCCCCTTAACCGAGATCATAATTCACACGTATAACCTGTGTTACTTTAATCATTTAATTCAACGGAGGTCCAATGTGCCTCATTTAATTTCCATTTGTATCATTGGAACAAAAAAAAAACAAAGCTCAAAAGGTTGACAAACAATTTTAAATTTTTAGATTTTTGGAAGAGCTACTGGTAGGTGTTAGTTTGACCTACAAGTAGAAGTTCTACCTGTAAGCTACCGGTAGCTTTTTCCTACTAGACAGGTACTACCTGTTAGCTACCGATAGGTTTTGCCTGCTGAACGGGTACAACCTATTAGCTACCGGTAGGTTTTGCTTGCTGGATAGGTACTACCTGTTAGCTACCGGTAGGTTTTGCCCATAATTTTTATGTTTCATCAGTTTTTTATTCCAAGTCCATTCCAAACTTAACCAAATTCATCCCAACACATGTATAAAGATGTTTTCTACATTATACATGATCCATACAAGTCTATTACAACTCATTCCATACATTTTCATTGATTCACATGAAATTTCATATTAAAACTATGTTTTTCACAATAATGTTACAAAAATTCAATATTTTCACAAAGGTATTATACAAGCCACAAGTCGGCTCTCTTCATCCTTGAGGTCTCGTGTGAGGGCCTTCCATCGGCGTGTACCCCGTACTTGAAATGTTTTCCCGTATAGGGTGAGCTAACGCCTAGTAAGGTATTTCATACAGAGGCTACTCCACAGTCTAAGTGCATATGCAATGTTCACATATAACATTCTATAAACAACAATTGTTCCAATCAAGACTAATTAATCTATATTGAAATTTAACATGTCATACTATGATATGAGATGACACCCACTCATGCAACTCAATGCGAGCCCTCTCCGGCTCCTTTCTCCCATGTAATGTCATGAGTACTATGACCGGGTTTTCTAACCCCTGTCATTGGCCTCACTCATCCAATGACCATTTTAAGATTTTTCAAGGTCTTTGTAGAGGTGGATGTTTATGGACTCACATCAAGGGTCACCCAACCCACACGAAATTTATGGACTTCTACCGAGGGTTCCGCGTACACCCACACACTTCATGGACTGTACCAAAGGAGTATCCCATCACCGGACCTTGCACCCGAGGGATCTTCTAGCCCTTCTTGCTAACCCCAACCCTAATCATCATGTAATCAGTGAGACTTGGCTCGATCTTTGACCAAACTTACTCGAGCCCACCAGTCATCCACCAAGCGTAGTGTTGACAAACAATCATGCACACACACCCATAACATACGATGTCTTGCATTTCAATGTAATGCACCATTGCATTTCAATGTCATGCCTCACATGTGATGAATGCCACATGTATACATGTTCGATGCATATAAACACTAAATCCATCGATATGCCAATATATCAAGGCGCCTATATTAACATTTCATATCCAACCATGATTCTCAACATGTTATCACATAATATATGCCAATAACTCACTTAATTTCACAAGGCACAAAATAAATACATAACATGCCCACATAACACCCATTTTTCATAGAATTACACAAGTAATTTCAACCTACCAATTCAAATCCAGGAATTTTACTCAAATTAGGTCAAATTCACATACCCAATTTGTCAATCACCCAATTCTATCAATTTCACAACCATAGACAAGTGATATGAATCTTTATCAAACTACCCATTTCATATAACACCCTAGGTTGCTAAATAAACCCAAGTAGGAAGGAACCCTACCTCTTGAAGCGTAAGGAACGACTGTAGGAAGTCCCAAGAACTCATTTCTAGCCCAAATTTTAAACTTCCAAAAATTTCGTACCTTGATTTTTGGTAAAAATCTGTCTTTTTGGTGTGATCGCGTAGCCCTTAGCGAGGAGAGCAACTTTTCCTCTTGGCTAGAGTGAATCCGAAGTCCGTGGAGTCGTAGATCGTAGAGAGAAGTGGAGAGCTCCTTCTTTTTTCCTCTCTTCCCCTCTCACGTTAACCTGCTAAAGAAAGTGGGGGGTGTTATTCGGGACTACCATGGTCGGTTTCTTAGGGCTTTTGGCTTGTTTCTGGGGCATCAACCTATTCTGTATGCGGCGATGCAGGCTGTTTATGCTGGGTTGGAGTTGGCCGCAGATTTGAGAGCTTCACAGTTAGTAGTGGAGTTAGATTTAACGACATTGGTTTCTTGGGTTTATTCTCAGAGTACTGGGTACTGAGTTTATACTTACCTGCTTGCTCGCATTTGGCTTCTGTGTGCTTCTCTTTCAGCTCGCTTTTGCACGTCCTACAGGAGGCGAATCAAGCTAACGACTTCATGGCTAATTGGGCTTGCTCTCAGTAGCTCAATCAGCGATTTCTTGATTCATCATCCATTCCTTATGAGATTACTGAGATCCTCGCCTCGGATGCTCGATAGACCCCTCATGTTCATCGGTGAATTTTTTATTTTCATTTATGTTTTCAATTAGTTCTGTGGGGAGTCCCCACATTGTTTTCATGTTCTTGGTGGTGAGTCACCACCTTGCTTTTGTTTTGATCCTCCCACTTTGTACTTTTGGAGATTATCTTCCTCCCTTGTACTTTTTTCCTTTTAGTTATATATACAAGTAGGGGTCCTACCAAACCCTCCACCCACATTGAGTGGCTTTAAAGAAAAAAAAAAAATTTTTTTTTTAAGAATCTACTCATAGATCATAAGTATTCACTATGCCTAGAGTTTACGAAAAATCAAAATCAGTTATTTGACTCACAGAAAATA
The DNA here is from genome assembly GCA_963454935.2 of Ilex paraguariensis. Lineage (NCBI taxonomy): Eukaryota > Viridiplantae > Streptophyta > Magnoliopsida > Aquifoliales > Aquifoliaceae > Ilex > Ilex paraguariensis. The sequence continues at coordinate 1,240,274 of CAUOFW020000225.1, read as the reverse complement.
TCACGCATCGATGTACATGACACAACGAATCAAGAAATTATACAAAACAAAAACTTTACTATAAAGACAATAATTAAATTAACAGAATAAATCATACATTAAAAACATTGGATCAAAACAATATCATACTTTATTGACAATATATCCCCTAACTTTAGTTGGGAGTTAGCAATTCATAAGAAAAATAAACCAAAAGTTATAAAGAAGGGGCTAAGAGCAGAATGATCGGTCCAAAGGGTGTACATCAATATATATAGGCATGGAGAGTAAAACCTAATTTACATCTAAGTCTAAGGTTACTGACTGAACTTCGTCATTGCGTCCGGACGCGCCTTTCCTATTGTTCGAACGCACCTTGGCATCTTGGCCTTTCTATCCATCACATCTGGACGGGTGTTTTGTAATATTTGGATGCACTTGGCAATGTCTTTCTCATGCATCTCTGGAAGTTCTGTCCCGACGCCCTTTGCTTCTCCGTCCGGACACGTATCTTCATCCTTTATCACTCAGCTACTGTTAACACCGTCCGGATGCGATTGATCCACCGTCTGGATACTTGAGACAGTGATCTCTTTTTGCCTTCTAGCTGCTCTGAAAATATTTTCCTCTTTTGTCCATTTGCCTAATAAACTTTTAACTAACTCCATTTACTTGCACAAACAGACAAATACTATAAGAGAAAATAAATTTTAAAACTTAATCAATTTAACACAATTAATGTCTAGTCCAATGTAATTGGCAATCTATAACTAAAGTAATCATGCAATATTCTTGGCTAATCACACATCTAAAGACACTAAACTACACGTAATTCCTAAAGGATGTTATACCAAGACAAGTACCCCCAAAAAAATTATCTATAAACGAGGATTTAATAGCTAGGTAACAACCATTGACTGTGGATCAAATAGGAATCTCCATAACCTTCATTTAAAAGCAGGCGTATTCTAGGAAGCTGTTAAGCCATGAATAATTTCTGGTTCCGTGTGGAGTTCTTGGATTTGAGAGAAGTTGCCTTATGATCTATAATGTTCTAACTAACAAAAAAAGCAATGGACATATTGGTGGGGTGGGGTGGGGGTACCATTTCCTTAGCATAAAATCGTTAATGTTCCCTGAAAAGAGTTATTCCACGTCTATAGCTAGTTGAGACCAAATGATCATCTGTATCCGGATGCATCATTGGCCGTTACTTTTACCTGCATATATGGGGTCCTTCAACTCATTTCCTTTTACAAAGTTCTCTCCCCAATAGGTTTTGGAAAGAACCAAGAGAGCTCGGTCTTCCCTTGACAACCATTTGTTATCTTGGTAAGAATTTTTTGCCCATTTTCCTTCTTCCCTGTGAGACTTTAGCCAAGAATCAATCAATATCCCCAGTTATAGTGATTTTGACAATGTCAAGACTCCCTTCTTCCCTGTCAGTTAGGGCTTCTCAGGAGGATTCCATCCTTCACAAGGTGCTTCTAGACGATTCCCTGATTGAAATTGCTATGGCTATAGGATGCTGATAGAAGGCGTGTTAAACGAGCCTAATTTTTACTAATTGAGTGTATATGCTCAAGCTCCACTCTAACTAATGGTGCTCAAACTCGCGCAAAACTCAACTATAGAGCTTAAGTTCTTGCTCTAGCTTGTTTACGAACATCATAACATTTGAGTCAAACTCGAACTCAACTAAAAAAAAAATTAAAAATTAATTGAAGAACTTAATAATCAATTATAAGATAACATATATTTCAACAGCAATGTCCCAAAATGTATATAATTAAGCGATCATAAAATCGAACTCTCCATGTTTAAAAAGCTATTAGAGTAAAGAGAGAAAGAAGTGCATATGATCTCCAACTATTTGGAAAGGTTTGGAGTTGTTTATCTTTTAAATGTAATTATCTGTAGTAAACCTAAAACTATTATAAAAAAGAACTTATTCGAGTCGAACTAAGTATATATGCTCGAATTCAGTTTTATTAACAAAATGATTTTCACAAAATTTGATCAGACAATTAGTTTATTTTTATAATTTAAGCGAGCGTGAAAGAGTCAAAACTAAGGTGAGTACAAGTTAAGTTCAAGTTGCTCGGGTCATAGAAGAACCCTATAAAGGGTAGACAGGAGACAAAATATAATAATATATGCCATTAACTGGAAAATAATAAGTATTTCAGGGATGATGCTGACAAACATGAGTTAGTTTACCAAAAGTCAATCCACACGTTGATGATTATCGGATACTAACTTCTCAACAGCTAGACTTAATGAATTCTTTAGCGTGTATGATTTCGTGGCTATCGTAAGTCAAGCCTATACTACGCCGCCTAATTAAACTAATTACAAAACAGTACCTTAAACTATAGTTTAGTTATATTAATGAGGAGTGATCAGATCATAGGAGATAAGACCTTTTCAATCTTATATACAAATATTTTTATCGCTTTCTGAATGTCTGAAAATGTCGGGCCTTTTTAGAAACAATAACGTAGGATCATGCCTCCGTTAAGTGATGTGTTTTCAGCAGGAAGAACCCATTTTGTCTTGGTAATTACATTTTTCTTAGCACTCTGCAGTCAAATTTGGATTTTCAAACCCTAAAAAGAACCTCAAATCCGATGCATATGGTTCTTAATCCCTTACTCCACGTAGTTAAGACCAAATGATTATCTGAGATGATTATGATTTTTAATCATATGCCGTCTATATTGATAAATATACGTAGATATAGATATAGCTGGCTACAACATAAACAATGTATCAATCAGTTTGTTTACATTACCATTTCATCACTCTGAAAAAAACTATGGACCGAGCTAGGATCCAGTAGCGAAAATGCGGTTGGATTTTGAGAATTTTCATTCTTCTTAATGGAAGGATATTACCTTCAAACATTCTTCTGCAAACGTGGGGAGGTGGTTTTTGGATTTACTCATATGACACTTTAATTCATCGTTTGGAGTTGTTGATGGTTAATCTAAGTATGCTTCGATGGGCAAGGCAACTGACTGGCCCTCGTTAATCTCTTTGAATGGGTTTTAGCAAACATTTACCTAACACGTAACCAACAAGACAACTTCAAAACGGTTCCATAAGAATAAAAATCAATCTCTCTCTCTCTCTTCCTCTCTCTCTCTAGCTCATAGACTCAAGAAACTAGAGATTGGGAATGTTGGAAAACCTATAAATTATTGCACCAAACTATAAAGCAATCCAGTCATCAAATAAACATCAAGAGAAAGTGTGTTCCAACAAGCTAGCTTTTATCATATTTATTGTTTTAGTTGAACAAGCCATGGTGGGCCTTCAATTCAATAGCTGGCCTGGATGAATATGATAGGATATGATAGGACATCTTGCCAGCTTTAGTCTGCTCTTGTAACATTTCTTATTGTTTGGAATGTAGGGAGATGACACTGCAATCAGATATTGACATAGCCGATCATTGTTAATTGGGTTAATTAAGAAATAATGTATTCTGTATGTTAGACTTTCAAAGAGGGAGGGGGGTTGGATTGGGGAGGAAGGTGATCAGATTGGTTGAATACTCAAGAGAGCCTTAGTAGCAACTGATCTCCAACTCCCATATAATTTAGAATTCTAGAAGCAAACAGAATCTTGGGCAGATTACTTACACCTACTTAAAAATGTCATAAAGAGCGATCATTTAACTGTTAAACATTTGATAATTAACTTTAGCAACCCTTGTTTATTTAGTTTTTATGAACCAACGTGTCTTTAGTCCAATGAAACTTTTTATCTGGTAAAAGTTTCACCTTTTTTAAATCAAAGATTCAAGTCCCCTTCTCCCCTCCTCTTATCCCTCCCCAAAAAAAAAATAGTTTTTATGGAGGAAGAAATGAAGAGAACCCAACATTCTTAAGGATGACATAAAATCATCTGCAGTAATCTAACAACCAAACTATGATGTTCCCTCAGTATGAAATGATGCCCTAACGGATTGATAGCGGATAGTCTGCTCCTACACAGTTCCGTTTAATTGAGACTAATTGTATGCTTTTATTTCACTATATCTTCTCTACAATGTTAAAACTGTAACTTGTCAAGACTGTAATCTATATTATTGCCAAAATCCCACATCTCATTACTTAGTTTTTAGTGCCATTTGTTGTGCTTGTCATTTGAAAAAAGTTATTTTTTGACATATTCTTCAACTTCAAGTGGTATAGTATATGTAATATTGATTGGAATGTGAAATTTCTCTTAATCATCAGACGTTTTTCGTTCCTCAGAGCAAACCTGAAAGCCTCTACTCAAAAAAGAAAAAAAAAATCCTTAAGCACAAAAAAAATTAAAAAATAAATTGAGTCCTTTTTGAAAATAGTAATGTTCAACTAAAATTTGATTGCTCAACAAACAGTAAGCAAACCTCAACTACTTGTGAAGCTGTAATAACTCCATTTGCGTGATTCATGTGAAAGGAAAAACCAAGAAAATGGAGGCAGTCAAAATAACCAATTTCAAAGGGCTTAAACTTGTTCAAACAACCAGGATTTGATGACTTTTGCTTTATTTTATGCAGTTTCTTGATCGCCAACTCAAGCTGTTAGATAACGAAAGTTCCATTAATATAAAACCACAGGCACTTTCAAGATTAAACTAGGGTTAGTTACACTAAAGACCCCCAAAGTATAAAATTTATCTCATTTTGATCCGTAAAGTGTTGAATATATTTCTATGCAGTTTCTCAAGCAAACAACATTGAAATTGTTGTGGGTTTTTATGATAAATTTGTCACATGATACTTAAATATGAGTAAAAAAATAATTAATTTGGATAGCACTTCTCTAAAATTTGGGTAGCTATTGACTAAAATATGTGTAATATGGTTAGCTCTTGACCAAAATTTGGATAGTTCATGATCAAAACTGTGTAATTTAACTAACTGTTTGACCAAAATTGGGATAGAAATTTGATCACGAGTTATCCAAATTATATTTTTGCCCATATTTAAGTATTACGTGACAGATTTATAATAAAAAAATCGTTAGCAATCTAGACGCTATCTGCTTGGGAGATCACATAAAAACATATTCAATACTTCAGAGATTAAAATAATGCAATTGAAATATTAAGAACTAAAATAAAATAATTCTATACTTTGAGGACTTTCATTGCAATTAACTCTTTAAACTAATTCCCACGGCACAGGGGGGGGGGGGGGGGGCAAGGCTAAGGCTCTTGGAGCTACGAGCATTATATAAAGAGACTTCACGGAAAGCAAATCTAAAGCAACAAAGAGGATTTGAGATAAAACATATTGTCACGTTCTAAGGAACTTTCATATAAGACGTAGAGTTTCTGGCTTCATTTCCTCATCCCCTCATAGCTCCCTCTATTAGCCATGGCACGTCGGGTGGTGTACTTACTGGCATGCGCTTTAGCTCTTCTGGCTTCAACACTTACTTCTGCTGCAATTGTTGAGCATTCATTCCATGTAACATCTCTTACTCTTTTCGATTTGCTGTTCCATTTTTTCTTTCTCAATTTTCAGCTGTGTCTTGAGAATAATAATTTAAATGATAACCTTTACGGTGATCGTAGGTTTGATACTTCTCACACCCTATAAGGGTAAGGCACCATTGTTCTTCAGTCAAGCTACGGTAGTCAGTCTTAAAACCTGAGGGAGTAGTCGGCACAATCTTGCACACCCTGTAATAAAAAAAACTAATTTAAATGTATGAGTGGAATTGGGGTAGAATCCATGGAAGAACCAAAGTTTCCACAATAGAGAGCCAATTAAGAGTACACAATAAATCGAATGAAATGTTACAGAATTTAGCATTCTTCGAATTTCAGCTTCAACATTATTTGATTCTTGGTCTAACTCCTGTTGATTTTCTTCAAGCTTATATATCATTTAGTCCCTCGTATTTTACCCAACATCATACACCAATCGTAACTGCAAGAGCTCAATCCGACCCATATTGTTTGAAAGAAACAATACTTTTATGCCTTTGGAAAGAAACAGATGCATGGAAGCACGTCTAACACTGTTTCTTCCAAAAAAAATGTGGTTTTCTCTCCCCTCTTTTTATACTAAATGTGTAATAACTCTTGAAAATTTCATTTTCTCAGGTGCAAAATCTGACTATCCAGCGGCTGTGCCAAAAGCGAGTGATCACTGCTGTAAATGGAAGCCTTCCAGGACCGAGGATACGCGTTCGAGAGGGCGACACCCTTGTTGTTCATGTCTACAACTTGTCACCATATAACCTTACTATTCACTGGTAAGCCCTACATTTCAAAACTAAGAAATTTAAAATCAGTGGTTTCTTTGATTGTTGTAACTTTGACACCAGCACATATCCTTTTTCTTTTACTAATACTCCATCTGTTTTCATCAAAACTCCTACAATCCATAGTTATAAACCAATGGCCTTAGACAATATATGGTGACAATAAGACTTGTCAATTTTAATGAGTATTACTATGAATCATGTATTATTCAGTATCGAAGTCGTATCGTGTTGAAGCGTGACTCTATTTATATATAACTTATTTTTTAAAAACGTAAGATGATTCTACTAAATTACGATTTGTGTTTATTTCTGGTCGACTTAATGGTCCTATTAGGGATTCTTTATGAGCCCCAACAATATTTCAAGAATAGACTAAGCTTCTTGTCATGACAAGTAGACCACGTTCTATATTCCCCCATAATGTTCTAGTGTCCAAAGTCTAACTTTGTTGTTTGACATTCAAACAAATATAGAATTAAACAAACTAGTGAAATGTTTATATATGTATTACTTGTTATTATATAATTAGAACTCTCATTATCAATGTTTAAATTCATGTCTTTCGTTTTTTGCAGGCATGGGATTTTCCAGCTACTAAGTGGCTGGGCCGATGGACCGCAATATGCGACTCAATGTCCGATCCTGCCCGGACATAGCTATACCTACAGGTTCACCATCACCGGACAGGAAGGGACTCTCTGGTGGCATGCACACGTACAATGGCTTAGAGCAACAGTTTATGGGGCACTCATTATCCGGCCAAGAGTTGGCCGTTCTTATCCATTCCCAAAACCCTACAGGGAGGTCCCAATTGTTCTAGGTACAAAAGTCCTGTAATTCGATCCTGTGGTCTCTGTTTGTTTATTGGTTTTTCAATTTCTTTCACGCTTCATAATCCATGATTGCAACACAAAGTCAACAACGAGAACGAGACTTTTTGCCAAGACAACCGTGTTGAGAGAGTAAACTTTAATGAAGAGAATAAAAAGTCCATTACCTAAGATGTGTAGATAATATATTTTAATTTGAACCATAGTAGACCTTTTCAGTTTGAAAAAGTAACATGCATATCCATTACCTATTTCAACGAATTTGAGCTCAACTAGTACTCGTTCGAATTGTAAAATAAAATAAATTTGACTAAATTTCTAAATTCGTTTTGTAAATGAGTTAAATTTAATCAATATGTAGTTCGACTTGTGTAGGACCCTAGAGTTATTCTCAAATAACTATATACTATTTTTTGGTTTAAAATATTTGGTGAGGGATTTAACTTAGATTTAATAGAATCTAAGTTCCATAGTTAAGTTTGACCATTTACAATCGACTAAATTTGAGCGTACACAACATCAACTCAATTAATAACCTTAACCACATACTCACTCAACCAAAAAAATAATAAAATCAAACGAACTTTTCACCTTGAGATTAGAGATTTGAGTCTCGGAGTCCACATTGAAACTTAGTGGTTAAACGCTATACTAGTCTAATTAAGTTCGTTATTGAGATAAGTAACGGACACAGTCATAATTCCACTAGTAAAGATCTATCGGGGTGTTTCTAGGGCTCTCCTTTGCCCTTACCCTTTTTCTGAATAGCAAAAAAAACATGCACACCGAGAAAATATTAGCACGTCAAAATATAACAGAGGAAAGCAATGAATATTGTGATTGCAGGAGAGTGGTGGAACGCTAACGTTATTGATGTGGAAAACCAAGGGTTAGCCAGCGGTGGTGCTCCTAACATCTCCAATGCTTTCACCATTAATGGCCGGCCGGGAGATCTCTACCCGTGTTCTTCATCTAGTAAGTGGCACCCATGCACGTTACTTTTCTACTTAATAGGTTCATTTTCATTTTCATGTGGTTTGTCACTTACATTAACAAATGACAATCAAATGTGTTTTTTTTTTTTTTACAGAAACATTTAAGATTAAAGTTGTACAAGGAAAAACATATCTCCTACGTATCGTCAATGCTGCACTCAATAATCAATTATTCTTCAAGATAGCCAACCACAAAATGACAGTCGTCGCCGTTGACGCCTCCTACACTAACCCGTATGTCACCGACATTGTCGTAATCGCCCCCGGCCAGACCACTGACGTCCTCTTAACCGCCGATCAGCCACCGGCATCTTACTACATGGCAGCACATCCCTATGCCAGCGCAGCTGGGGTATTGGTCGATAACACGACCACCACCGGAATAATCGTCTATGACGGCGCCACCTCGTCCAAACCCATAATGCCGGTGCTACCAGCCTTCAATGACACCCCTACCGCCCACAAGTTCTACAGCAATCTAACTGGGTTGGTTACTTCACCCTTCTGGATCCCAGTGCCACTGAAAGTGGATGAACCCATGTTTATCACTGTGGGCCTAGGCCTGGCTGCATGTGGAGCAAATGCCACTTGTGCAGGCCCACTTGGGCAAAGATTGGCTGCGAGCATGAACAATGCATCTTTCCAATTCCCCACCAAGTTGTCAATGTTACAAGCTTTTTTCAATAACGTTGATGGAATCTACACCACTGATTTTCCTAACCAACCACCATTGGTATTTGACTACACTAATGCAAATAACAGCTTCAATCAGTCACTTGTGATGACAACAAAGTCAACCAAAGTGAAGAAAGTTAAGTTCAATTCAACGGTTGAGATGGTGATGCAGAACACAGCTTTGATTGGTGTAGAAAACCACCCTATACACTTGCATGGATTCAACTTCCATGTGTTGGCTCAAGGGTTTGGCAACTTTGATACCGTCAACGATCGGAAAAAGTTTAATCTTGTCAATCCACAACAACGTAATACAATAGCTGTCCCGGTCGGAGGGTGGACAGTTGTTAGATTTCAAGCTAACAATCCAGGTGAGCATTCAATCAACATTGTCGATTACAAAATTCGAACTATGCCATGCTTATATTAATTTTTGTTTTTGAAACTTTTGGTCATTGCAGGTGTTTGGCTTATGCACTGTCACTTGGACGTGCACTTGCCATGGGGACTCGCCACCTCCTTCGTTGTGGAGAATGGGGGAACACCGTCGTCTACCCTACCTCCGCCTCCCCCAGATCTACCCCATTGCTAGAAGAAGTAGTCCTCCCTCCATCAATAATTATTTCAAATTATCATTTTATTTTCATTTTCGTGTTCGTTACGGTTTCTTTGTAAAAATGTAAGCTCAATAATTTATCATTGTCAACGTTTGTTCTATCAAGTAATATTCCTTTGAATGAAATTAATATTTGTTTTGTATTTTGTATGTGAAATAGAAAAGGACATTAAGATTGGAAAAAAAATATAAACAATGAAAGTAACAAAGGGCATCACATAATACTATCACGTGGATCACATAATTGAGACATTGGTTCATTTGACTAGCCAATCTTAATGTCCTTTTCGATTAATATGAATTATTAATATTGTAAATGATAAGAGTAAAATAACTATAATACCTCTAACGTCTTCCTTCTCTCACTTTGTCTCTATCTATTGACTAAACCACCTCACCTACTACAAATATTCTTCCCAGCCCTCACCTTTACTAATATTTTCCTTAGATTGAGATCACTTTTAATATATATATATAGATATATATATGTTGGGATTTAACACGATTTAAATTCACTAACAAACACACACAATCAAAAAACAAATCAAGAATATAAAGCAATTAGAAACAAGAAAGAAAAAACACAGATTTTACGTGGTTCGGCAATTTGCCTATATCCACAAAGCTGCAGGGATTTCACTATTGAGAGAGTTGAATACAGAGAGCGGTTGTACAATCCACGATTGACACTAATCACCAAAACAATAGGGTTTATATGTCCTACGCACTGGGCTGTATAACGGGCCCAAAAAATTTTCCAAACCTTCGCTCCATGGACTAAACCTCAGAAAATTTTCCATTAAAAAACACACAACATTACTTCGGGTCGGGTCATCATCCGGATCACATATACAAATATATATATATATTTTTTGAGAATCATCTACAATGCATTTAAGTTAGACTCACTGTGTACAAGTGGGTCCTTACCTCATAGTAGGCCCCTACCCTATCCAAGCATCCACCCATTTCAACTCCCTTTTGTAGAAACCCATTTATACAATCTTTTGACCTTGGCACATCTCAATCCATCGCTTGGGGTGATCTCAGGATTCATTCATGTTCTTTCCATTCCATAGAAAATCAACCAAATGTCATTCAATAACAATCACTTCAAATTTGCAAAAAAGTCAACTTATATGCATTCAATACAATGTGAATTCAACCCATCACAATTTAAAGAGAGAGAGAGAGATGTCGTAAACCCGATGATGAAGGCATACATTCCCAAATCTCATCATACTATATTCAGAGTATGCACAAATTTTTGAAATTGTCAATGTAGAAAATTGTTCTTGGCCCACTAATCTCAATGGCCGGTTGAAGCTTAGCTAGGTTAATGGACAACCCGATATTCCTTTGGGTAGAAAGAATGAAGTGCCATGTTATTTTTCTAGCTAGGCTGGTCGGGTAGGACAACACCGCCTGTTATTGTGTTCACTCACAATAAACCATGAATCAAACCACTCTTCTACAATTTATATAATAAGGGAATTAGTATTGTTTGTCTTTAATTTTTTACGGTTGAGATTCTTTTAAGATTATTCATATGACGATGAACTAACATCGTATGTCTTTAATTTTTTGTGACTGAGATTGCTTTAAGATTATTATTCATCTGACAATCCTAATTGATCACAAAATTTTTTTTCCACCCAACTTTTTGAGGAAGAATTTTATTCCTTTTACCAACTCTGAAATATTTACTCACATGGTTTTAAAGGGTATGTCAATTTATTTCAATTATTGTGTATGTGATATGATATATTAATAGTTTATTTTGTAATCATCTTGCTTGGACGAAATGAACATGAGACTCGGATTCTAATACCTTTTTGTGGTCATATAATGCTAACATAATCTTGAGTACTAGTCTTTCTTGTTAAAAGACGATGAGTTCATAAATTAGTTGTTCTAACTTGGTGACCTCTCTTTCGAGGTTCCGTTGCTCTCGGCCGCCTCCCTCCTTCCTCGATCTTCATTTTTAGAAAGGTTTGGCTTGGCTTCTATATGTAATTTTTTTTAATTTTTAATTTATATATCTTTACAACTTTTTGGAGTACAAACTATGAATTGTATAGTTTTGTCATATTATTTTGATAAACCGTGATCTTACATACAAAGTGTGTGGTGAAATTATTTTTTTTAATACAAATTCTCTCTATGTACATAGGTGGAAAGCAAAGATGAAGCAAGATATAAAAATTAGTGAACTGGAGTTGTGTGACTGGTTATGGACTAGTAGGCACTCCTTTGATCCCATATTTCAATTTTAGTCTTGAACTTGCTAAAACTTCTCAAATTTTTTCCATTGTAGTAGTTTACTTCAGTATTATTGTACCTTTTCATGCTATTTAAAATACATTGTTGGTTTTTTTACTTGCAGTCTTCTCGTTCTTCTTGCTAAATTTGGAATCATATAAGATCTTTGAATTTTGTCATTAAATGTCTTTTTTAACTCTAACTGGATCATTGAACTTTTTATTTTATTATTTGTATTGCGTTACTCTGTAAAACCTAATGATTTTGGAATTTTTGATTTTAAAATTGAACTTTTTATTTTATTATTTGTTTAATGGTATGGGTTGTGTTTAATAACAATTACCTATTTAATTATAAAGTAGTTTTCATACTCAGTAGCTTTTGGACTTGAGGTAACTATTTTCCTCATTTACTAGGTGCATAGTACAAAATTTATTTTTTAAAATTTTGTTAATAAATGACTCGTATTCCAAATATTACATGGAGTATTAATTTGAGTTTGTCTTTTACACAAACTCTTGGACATCTTCGTCACATGGAAGACTATTGACGTAAAATACTAATTTGAGCCTGCTTGGAATAAGTTGAAAAAGTCCTACACGTGATAGACTTTTAATGGTGGTTTTTACTTCGAAGAAGTAATCCCCAAGTTATATGGGATTTGTCTTTTCCAGTAGCATTATCAAGGTGTTTAATTCGGTCTTCTCTAATAACTTGGTAAAAAAAACGAAAGAAATTTAGAGGCTGGTCCCCTTTTTTGGACTTATTTGGTGATAAGTCCATTAAGAAAACTTGTTTAATTTTAAGTCAATTTTTATCTCTATTGTCCAAAATACCCCTAATAGTTGTGTTTAATTAAAATAACTTTAAAAACTAACAACTCTATATTTTAGGAGTTTGACTAATATTAAAATTTTTTATCTTTTATATCTATTTATATCCATATATAGAATGAGTAATGCTAGACAGACTTAAAACTTAGACTTAAAATATAGACTTGATGATTTGGCTGCTGATGTATACCAGCCATGTCATCAATTTCTTTCCCAAAAAAAAAACAAATTTTAATGAAAGACAAAAGATCAAATTTTATTCTCTCCAGACCCAACCCGTCCATCTTCCCTCTTCCCTCCCTGTAACCCTCCCTTTCCCCACGCCAAAACTCGCCCACAGTACACGTCTAGAGTGCCACCGAAATTTCACAACTCTGACAATCGAACACAGTCGTCTTTTGAGAGCTTCGATCAAGATTTGGAACTCTTCTTGAATTGTCAGATTCTCTCCAGACCCAACCCTACAATCTTCCCTCTGCCCTCTTTCCTCTCTGTAAGCCTCCCTTTCCCTACGCCAAAACTCGCCCACAGAATACACTCAGAGTGCTGCCAGAATTTCACAACTTCGACAATCGACGTTGGCCATGAACAAAGTCGTCTTTCGAGGCTTCAATCAAGATTTGGAGTAAACATTTGCTTCGATCACTCTTCTCCTCCCCTCTTTACCTCTTCGCTGGAGTAGACAATCGTTCGAAGCCTTTGGAGTAAACAATTGCTTCAATCAAGTTTTTTGTAAGTGTCCCCATCTTTCTTTGTTTCCTTTGTTGCTTTACTGTGACAACATATTGCTTTTTTGTTATGAATTTGTCAAGCCTAGATTTTTTACTTAAGATTAATTATGTCTATTGTTTTAGGATGTCTTAGATGTGAATTCATTGAAAAACTGATTTTCGTATAAGTTTAATGCATCTTTTTACTTTTTAATAATTTGGAGCATAAACATATTATTTTTCTTGTGATGTTCAGACATATATTGTGGTTAAGAAATCTCTGATTAATCAAAGAGGCACTTGGTGGGGTTAATTTTTTTTAGAATGGAAGGAGAATGTTCAAGTAGTTTTCAAATGATTGATAAAAATGTTGAGACTAAAATACAGAATATGATCGACGTAGATGAGCCTAAGGTTGGGATAATGTTTGAAATTAAAAAAGAGTTGTTTGACTATTACACAGATTATGTCAAGCGATTGGGGTTCCTAGTTAAGATAAGATCATCAGCAAAAGGAGATGATGGTGAGTTGAAATATTTGACGATTTGTTGTTCTCGATCAAGAAAGTCAGAGTACAATTCCAAAAATCCTTTCAAATAGCGTCTAAGCATCATAACAGGCTATAAGGCTAAGGTCCTAGCAATTTTATGAGCTGATAGAAAGTGGCGACTGAACATTGTCATGCAGGATCATAACCATGAGGTGAGTCCAAGCAAAGCTCGATTCTTTCGTTGCAATCGAGTGATGAGACCAAATGTAAAAAAGAAGTTTGAATTGAATGATAGGGCGGGGATTAGAATAAATAAAAATTTTAATTCATTTGTGGTTAAAGTAGGGGGCATGAGAATATCTCTTTTTCAGAGAAGGATTGTAAAAACTACATTGACAAAATAAGGAGACGCTTGTGGAAGGAGACACTTCTGCGATACATAATTACTGCTTAAAGATGCAAGGTGAAAATGCAAACTATACAGTGAGAGGGGTCGTTTGGTGCCGATCTTTGTGAAAGATACTTTTTGGACGGGAATGTCTACCATGACTTGATCCAAAATGTGTACACTCAAGTGCATACAGTCAAGCTGTAGTAATAATCCGATTAAGTCCGGAGTTGAATCCATAAGGAACTATTGTTGATGTTTTGAAGTAATCAATGACAGAGACCATGTGATTGTAACTAATGGTGTCTCAGAAATTACAACCCAAGCCCAACTTATGGGTGGTTATTGAGTCTGGTGTGTGAGTTGGCTTGGAAGGTTGGATTACCTATTGAAAGAGAAAACACAGAAGAAAAGTGGTTTGAATTGGCCAATAGACCAAGGTGATGTCTACTGTAATGGAGTCTCTTGCTCCTTGATGTTATATATTGAACCTCCGATGTTTACAACCGGGATATAGACACTAGGCCTTCACAGGGATTGGTGTTTCATTTACAGGGTATACACGGTTGAGAGATGCTCTCTCGGCCCCCTTTTTCTTGTAGAGCACTATTCTATATATATGGGTCGTCTCTCTTATGGTTCCTAGCGATTTCCTCTATCTTTTTACCGATCCTTTGGGGACCTCCTATTCTTGTCCTGCAAAAACCTTTTTCAGCTGGCGCCACTATGCCCACGATCTTTGGGGCGTTATGCTCCACTATCTTCTGCGTGCAGAAGGATGTAGCTGTCACGGGTTTCAGGGATAGTCCCCTTGTCCTCTGGACGCATGGCACGGCGGGATGATTCTAAGACAATGATCCAATTCCTCCTTCTCGGATTGCCATTTAGCTAGCACTTGATTGGACCGAGGCTGGGACACTACCCCTCGGGTGCCCACTGGGTCTTCCTCTTTCAGCTCTTTGTCATGGGTTTCCTTTCCTTTGGGCCAGTGAGCTCTGCCTTCAGTTCCTTATGGCATTTTGGGCTTCGGACTCGTGGCAGCCCATGCCCAAAATTCCACCCTTATCAATAACCTTTGAGATTTATCATGATGATGTTTAGAGATTTTCTTGGGCCAAATATATCATTCTTTTCAAGAAGTTTTTCTAGACAAAATATAAGATAAATTCAAATGTAAACAGTCACCCTTTAGTTCAAGGATCTGAACATATAGTTAGTTATTCGATTTATTATACTTGTGATTGGTAACTCAATTAAATCCCGTGTCAACAACAAGTTAATCGGAAGATAAATGTGGGTTATGAGAATTAAGTGCATAGTTCTGATGCTTTTCTAGAAATTTACAACAATTGTTTGTACCGAGACTCAACTCGTCTACAAACAAGCAAGTGTTTCTATAAGGCATCCAACCATGACATTAATATTTCATCATTTAAATGAAGTTCAATAATGGTGAAGATTGAAAGGTAGTCATGAAGATCTAGCGGGGGTACTTGCCTTGAACCAATGAGTCTTTCTATACAAGAGTCATCTATGTTATAGAAAGTTCTCACGGTTATACAAAGTACCTTAGCTTTACTAACTGCAATCAATCATTCAATAAGCAAGTAAAATATAAAGCATTTAAGCATAAACGAAATGTACAAATATAACTTCCGAATAATTTATACATGTCCATCACCTCTTACTAATGAGTGAATGAGAAATTACTCACTCTTCACAGCTTTGATAAAGCTAGAAATGGGAGTGATGTTCATCCTTCCAAGTAGATGAGTTATAAAGTGAACCACACAAAATAAGGAGCCGATTTTCGACAAAGAATGAGTGAATCACATTCCACCCTTCACGGTTTTAGTAAAGCTCAAGAAAAGTGGAAGAGTTTCACTCCTCTAAGGGAAAAAGGAAGCTCAAACAATGGAAGTGAAAGAAGCTAATTACTTTTGGAGGGTTTCCACTACAACCAAAAGATGATATATCTCCTTTGATACAAGTAAATATAAAATTAAGTCTAAGATTAATTCTACAAGTGGGAGTCTAAGCCTCCATCAAGCTCTCTACAAGACTCAATAAGACTCCTAAAAGAACTCTCCCAATGGGAGTATTTATAGACAAAGAGGAGGGAACAAGGTAGTGTGGAGGAATAGAACAAGGCCTTCAAAGTCCAATGTCTGAAGAGAAAATCAACTACTTTACAGCCTGTCTGAAGACAACGTTTGAACGTTGTATGGCGTTCGAACTTTGCTCCTATCTTTTCTTGATGGGCGTTTGAACGCCAGATGGGGTCTGACCTTCCCACTCAAGTAGCCTGTGATCTTCTTTGAAATCCATTTTCACACTCTATGAACAACTTGACGCTTTGCACTTAGCATCCTGGTCCTCAAATAATTCAAGGGGACGTTCGAACATGAATTGGTGTTCGAACGTGGTACTCAAGTACCTTAGTGTTTTCCTTCTTGGATGCAACACGCCATGTCTTAGCATCCTGCAGTCTGATCTTCAATAATTCAAGAGAACATTCGAACATTAATTGGCATTCGAACGTTCTTGCCTTGGTCCAAGCTTTTTCAATTTTGCTCCAGAATATGTTGGTGTTGCACGAAAGTGTGATATTCATTGCCTTTGGTTCCTTGTACAATTTATGTCCTGAAATGTCAGCATTTAAACTCCATCAAAGTATAATTACTCCTAAAAACGCATAATGATATATTGATTTTAACTACTAATCACACCCCTCATCCTAAATATTGCTAGTCTCTAGTAATACAACAACAATTTAATAAAAATCTATTACTAGTGCCATTTTCGTAGGTCATACGGTTGCATTTAGCATATGCAACAAGCTGTTGAACCACTAGATTTACCCTAGTGGACGAGTGTTGTCTCGTGAGAGTTTTCAGTGAAGCTACTCACAAATTTCAGTCGAACAAATGTGTATGTGGGATTACTGGTTAAAGTAAGTTAGCATCATGGTCGTTGGGACACCCAACCCTTAATTTTGACTCATATCCAACACATCCTCTTTCATATGTATTCATTCTATTTAGAAATTTGCATTTGTTACATTGGTATTTAGAATTCCTTGCGTAGTGAGAATAATCATTCTAGAAACAAGAATTGTTATATAACAAACATTCTACTTTACCACCTTCCATGGATAGTTTTGATTTCACAAACCTCTTTAGAATGCTCTCAACAAAAATTTGCTCCGACTATAGTGACTTGTCTCTCAAGGGGCATGTGATCAGAAGATGGCCAATCGAAAAAATCATATGCATAGTTAGTAAGGGAGTGAAGTTTTAAGGAAACAGACTAATCATATTTTGGCATAATCTCATGGAGGAACAATGTTGCAAATAAAGAAACACTATTTAACATACCCCAACTTTTGGTGGACTACCTACACATGCATCAGATTTGAGATCAATTAGGGTTTTGTATAGGTTGTAATATGGCTAGAGGTTAGTCGTTAATGAAATGACATCAAATGGTATTCAAAAGCTATCTTTTTATTATGTAATGTAGCACACCTCTCTCTAGCTTTTCAATCGTTTGCCTAGAAATGGTATTTCTTTCTTTCATTTTTCTCATTTTTCACTTTCTTGGCAATTCCCTGTCTTTCTAGTCCTTTTTCACTTTTGGTTGTTTTCCCCGACTTTTCTTTCATTCACCAATAGCCATTATCGTCTTTATCCTTTCTCTTGATTTTTTGTATCATACTGCAAGATAAGAGAGTGTAATAAAATTAGATAGCAAGGTATGTCCGGTATATTTTCTTGTGGCTCAGTTGTAAGATGAGTTTCTTGAAAAAGAAATCATTCGTTGAAGGCTCAAGAATGGCTAACTAGGGATATAATTTTGTAAAAGAAATGGCTAAGGCTCAAAATCAAATAAAAGATAGCCTAAGATCCTTTCTCAAGTATGTGCTTATGTATGTATCGTATGAATAGATTCCTTGTGGGATATGTCAATAAATCGCTTCAGTTGTATCAATCAAAGCAAGTTCAATGAGATTATTCAAAAATTGAAAGTGAAAGACCTTACTTGAGTAAATATTGATCGTCTCTCAAAAGCATTGCAAGGCTCAAAACTTATCATGGTATCCTTTGTTGTCTCCACTGGTTATGTTGAATTTTTTTAGGGAATGTCGGTTATATATCGATTCCAGTTTTAAGTCCGATCATCTTGTACCTTAAGAATAACAAATATTAATGTATATTTGACTTTTTAAGCATAGAGAAAACAGCATTTTTCAATAAATGCGGGTTTAAGTTTAGACTGCTAAGTTAGGTGTCAAAACGATCATGTGATTAGTTACTTTAACAAACAGTCTTAGAATCCACATTTGTTTCATCATTCATTCACACATAACAATATAATGCTAATTCTAAACATGCATTTAAACAGATAAAAGTGATAAACTGAACCATTCATTTCACAAAATATGAAAGTTTAACACAAAAGTAAGGGATTCAAATCATTCACAGAAGAAGTAACAACTACACAACCATACACAAGAACAAAAATATCTCTCTCCCACTCTCTGCTAGCTCCACCAACTCCACCCCTCGAATAGCTGAGAATCTCCTCCTACTGTCAGAGAATCTCAGCTTGCTTGGCCTCGATGCCAAGCATAATCTCCGTCAACGATCGGTGGGTGCTGGTGCTAGTGTTTGGACCTGCCTCCTGCTCTGGTTGCTCCTGGGCTCTCTCAGCCTCTAGCTCTCTCTCCTCCTCCGCATCGAACTTATCTTGCACCTCATCAACTCCACGGGTAGAAGGCTCTTCGTGTCAAGCTGCCGAGCTGCCACTGTGACCTTAGCTCTTCCTGAAGGAAGCCTTATTTAGTGGCCCCATTGGCTTTTGTACCCCTAGTTATGGCCTGACTTAGACCCCATGGTCCAAACACATCTTTGTCACCAAAGTGCCAAAGGGGAGCGATTTTCTCTTTATGTCGCACCCCTTCATCATCTTCGTCAAGATCAACGTGGGGAGATCTATGCTATGGACCCTTCCAATTGGATATAGTAGTTGGGTCATCTCTGGCAGTATCTCGTTCTTTTGTTCAATCGGGGCAAGGTCGGAGACAACAATCAAATTTAACATTTTATATTTATCATTCAACTCACCTTGTCGAAGAAATCTCTGACCTACCCAAGAGAATGTGCCCAAGCATCAACTCTGCCCCCACCACGTCCATCGCCACGTTATTCCTCGGGGGGTAAGTAGGCCTCGGGACCCTTGGTACGGCCCACATCTCTACAACATAATCAATATCCACATTAATGTGGGTCCCCCTCACATAAGTCTTGATTACTCCATCGATGATCTCAGCGTTGGAGTAGAACTCCCACACCAAGTCCTTCACGACTTCTCCACCATTCCTAAAAAATATGCTCTAACCTCTCTCCTCCATGTTGGCATGAATGCCCAACTCCACAAAATCAAGAAACTCAATGGATCTTTCATAAACAATTCACTGAGTGTGGTAAATATTCTCGTACCGATCCGCCTTGAGAGCTGTGGGGAATTGAGTCTTATCATATCTTCGAACAATGGGGGCCTCCCCTCTCGCTTCTCGACCACCTCCTCTACGTAGTTGGGCTGTTGATTGATCACTCTCCTCTTTACGGACATTTTCATTATTGGAGGCATTGTGTTTCGGGTTTGGGGGTGTTAGGGCTTGAAAGGTTTGATTTTCTTATGAGAAAGAGGATGAATGAGGTGGAAATGGCTTTCGGATGTTTTATTTGGGGTAGAAATTGGGAATGAGAGTTATTTTAAGGGCTGGGTAATGAAAAAGCACTCTAGGGTTTGGAGGTTTTTCAAAATTTTGGGGTTTTTTGAAGTGAAGAAGACGAACCAGGCTTTTATGGCCTGAGAGTTGACGTTCGAATGTATGCAGTAGAATTTTAAAAAGAAAGCTCGAACGTGGTGAACTCCCAGTACTTTTGAGTTATGTCAGAGACCAAAGTACTGTAAGGTTTTGTCGTTCGAACATTCTATTGGCGTTCGAACAGGGTACTCTAGTTTAAATGTTCTATTTGCGTTTGAACGTGCTAGGCTCCCAGTAGTTGTTGGTTTCATCAGAGGATTTAGCAAAGACTGAGTACTTTAAGTAGGTGACGTTCAAATGTCACTTGGCGTTTGAACGTCAGATCAAAAATCAAAAGTTTTTCTGCACATTAATATACACAATATGAGTGGGTCATACACACAAGTTTGAATCAAACATTTATGGCATCTCAGGATAAGTCCCTACCCACACTTTTGATTGGTATTTTGGGATGTTCCTTACTTGGGTCATGCTTTCATTTTAGTCAAAAGAGTTTGTACAAAAATATTTTTACACTTTTTTATAAAAATTCGGATCATTGGCTTTCATCCCTACAGCACATTTTTTCACAGTTTTGTTATAAAGCAGTCTAATCTGAGTCTTCCTCTGTCTCCATGCCATTTGAACATCCAGTGACTCTCCCAATTTCCTACCTCACAAACCGATTAAGCAAAGTACCAGAATAGCATGGCGTCTCAAGATAATCCTTACTCAGCTCATTCACTATCTAGTCTAATCGATCAAGTGCACGATTGAAATTGGTTCAGAACATTAATTATATTTTTTTCCCTTGAAGGACTCTGCCACATTGTTTACAAGCACCAAGCTTTTTGGCACGACGACGTTTAGCAAAAGTGCCTCTACCACGGAGTTCGCTTGCTCTTCTCGGATCTCAGTTACCAATCTTGCTTTTCTCATGATCACAGCATGCACATCAAATGAAAAAGTGCGTAGAACTCCCATACTAAACCAACAAAGTTTAACATCCATGTTTTCTAAGTTTTCAAACTCAATATATGGTTCTTTAACGTCTGCTAGTCACAAAGACGATTGAAGCTGACTCACAGACATGATCATTATTTTATACAAAATACGAGGTAAGGTACACAATTTGATCAACAGTAGCAACAACAACAACAAAATATTTTACGGTCACAAAATACACAAAATATGAACTATAGTTCTCACCACCCAACCTAAACTGGACATTGTCCCTAATGTTTCGAATTTACCAGTGTATGGATCTTTGGAGATGAGGTTGAAAGGTAGAAATCTGTTCATTTGCCAAAATCGTTTGAGGGATTTTCCACCTCTACTGCTCCATGTCCAAACATCTTTTTGACAGTGTAAGGCCCAGTCTATCTTGACCTCAACTTACTCGGAAACAGAACCATTCCTCCAATTCGTTAATCTGCAATTTTCTTGAGAGTCCAGTTTTGTCTAGGTCAAAGTTCATTACTTTAATGGTTCAGTATGCCCTATGATTCAGTTTCATAGGTAGGTGACAAGGCATGCCATAGACTAATCGATAAGGAGACATGCCTAAAATTATTTTAAAATCAATGTGATATGCCCATAGTGCATCAGTTAGTCTTGATGACCAATCTTTACGGTCTGAATTTACCATTTTTTCTAAAATTAGCTTGATCTCTCGATTAGCCAATTCTGCCTGTCCACTAATATGTGGATGACAAGGGATTACAATTTTGTGAAAAATCAAGTATTTTTTCATCAAAATCCAGAAAGGACGATTGCAAAAATGAGCACCCTCATTACTTATGATTGATTTTAAAATTTCAAATCGGGACAAAATATTTTTTTTTAAAAATTTGATCACCGATTGGTGATCATTATTCCGACATGGAATTGCTTCAACGCATTTGGATACATAGTCTACGGCCACCAAAATGTATAGATAGCCAAGAAGGGGGAATGGTCTCATAAAATCGATGCCCTAACAGTCAAAAATTTTAATCACCAGAATGGGGTTTAAGGGCATCATAATTCTTTTAGAAATGCTCCCCAACCTTTGGCATCTGTCACATGTTAAACAAAAGGCATGGACATCTTTGAAAAGTGTGGGTCAATAAAATTCACACTGCAAGATTTTCGCAGTGGTTTTCCTTGATGACAAATGGTCATCGCATGCTTCAAAAGACAAAATGTTATTACCTATCTGCTCTCTTGAATGGGGATGCAATGTCTTATGATTTGATCCTTATAGTACTTAAACACATACGGATCTTCCCAAAAAAAGTTACGAACCTCCCTCAGAAATTTCTTTTTATCCATGGCGGTAAAGGACAGAGGGAGCGTACAAATGGCAAGAAAATTAGCAATATCAGTGTACCATGGTGTCTCATCAATCATGAACAACTGTTCATTGGGGAAATTCTCATTAATTGGTAATCCATCCTCATGAAATTCGTACATTAATCTGGACAGATGATCTGCCACCACATTCTCAACACCCTTCTTGTCCGTAATGATCAAATCAAATTCTTGGAGCAAGAGTATCCATCGTAAGAGCCTTGGTTTGGCATCCTTTTTTGTGAGCAAAAAATTCAGTGCTGCATGGTCAATGAATACAATAACAAAAGAACCAAAAAGATAAGAATGAAATTTCTCCAAAGCAAAGACTACATCAAGTAATTCTTTTCCAGTTGTTGAATAATTCATTTGGGCATCATTCAAAATTTTGTTTGCTTAGCAAATCACATGTAGTTTCTTATCTTTTCTTTATTCCAACACTGCATCTAAAACATAATCACTAGCATCACACATTAGTTCAAAGGGTAGGGTCTAGTCAGAGGGTTGAATTATCGGAGCAGAAATAAACATAACCTTAAGCTTGTCAAAAGCTTTCTAGCATGTTTCACTCCACTCAACAATTACATCCTGACTCAGGAGATGAAACATGGGTTTTGCTATAGTACTGAAATCTTTTATGAATCTCCGGTAAAATCCTGCGTGTCCTAGAAATGATCGGACATCCTTTACAGTCTTTGGAGCAGACAGATTCCTAATCAAATCTATTTTTACCTTGTCAACTTTCATGCCTTTAGATGACACAACGTGACCTAAGACAATGCCTTGTGTTACCATGAAATGAGTACCGATTCCTTACATCTTATCAATTCCTTCTCTAGGTTGTCTAGACACAAATCAAACGAGTCACCATATACAGAGAAGTCATCTATAAACACTTTCAAAAACTTCTCAACCATGTCACTGAACAAGCTCAGCATGCACCTTTGGAATGTTGCAGGAGTGTTACAAAGCACAAATGGCATCCTTTTGAATGCAAAGGTGCTAAAGGGGCATGTGAATGTGGTTTTCTCCTTGTCATCTAGTGCAATCTCAATTTGATTTTATCTGAAATACCCATCTAGGAAATAGTAGAATTCATGGCCTATAATTCTCTCTAGGACTTAGTCAAGAAAAGGAAGAGAAAAATGGTCTTTTCTAGTTACCGAATTGAGCTTTCAATAGTCTATGTACATTCGTCATCCCATGACGACTCCAGTTGGTACTAGCTCATTGGCATCATTTCTGACTACTCTGACCCCAGAATTTTTGGGCACAACTTGGCTTAGGCTCACCCATTTGCTATCGAAGATGGAAAAGATTATTCCTACATCTAAGAGCTTAACCACCTCAATTCTCACAACTTCTTTAATGTGAGGGTTCAATCGTCGCTGCATTTGACGAGAGGGTTTGAATCCTTTTCAGGATATATAGCATGATTGCAAATTAATGAGCTTATACCTTTCAAGTCAACGATGATCCATCCAATGGTGCTTTTATGATTTTTAAGAACTTCAATTAGCTTAAACTCTTGCAAGTCTATGAGTTTAGATGAAATTACCACTGGTATGACTCATCCTCTCCTAAGAATACATATTTTAGGTCAGATGGGAGAGTTTTAGTTCAGGTTTTGGTGGCCTGACACTTGATGAGAGTGGCTTTGTGCCACTTAGTGAAAGTTCCTCGAATTTGGGGGCCCATGTTTCAACAGCATGAGTGGGGCAATTCTTTAAATCATCATCTATTGTCTCAGATGTGATAGATTTCGACAGAGAAGATTTAGTAGGATTTTCAAAGAATTTGATATTCAAATGTTCCTGAACTAACGATTTAATAGAATTTATTTCTGTCTTCTTTGTCCTCTCCTGGGTGTTTGGCAACGTTGAACATATTCAGCTCAAGAGTCATATTTCCAAAATTTAATTTCATGACTCCATTCCTGCAATTGATTAGTATATTTGAAGTTGCTAGAAAGGGTCGACCAAGAATGACAGGAATTTGATTTTGTGAATGCATTACTAGCTGAGTATCTAGAACAATGAAGTCAACAGGGAATACAAAGTTGTCCACTTGAACAAGTACATTTTCAACAATGCCTATTGAGATTTTAACAGACCTATCTCCTAACTAGAATGTAACACTGGTGGGTTTGAGTTCACCCAAACCTAACTACTGATATACAGAGAATAGAAGCAAATTGACACTTGCCCCAAGAACGAGTAGGGCTTGTTCTATTCTGAAGTTTTCAATGACACATGACATGGTTGGACACCCAGGGTTATTATATTTTGGAGGGGTTTTGTGTTGAAGCAAGACATTGGCTTGTTCGGTCAAGAAGGCTTTTTTTTGGACATTCTGGCTTCTCTTGACTATACACAAGTCTTTTAGAAACTTGGCATAAGACGGGACCTGTTTGATTGCATCTAGAAGTGGGATGTTGATCTTTACTTACTTGAAAAGCTCGTAAATTTCTAGCTGATTATTCAACTTCTATATAGTTTTAAGTTTATGAGGAAAAGGAGTAGGAATAAGACACGAGGGTTCCTTTTCTTTTGATGGTTCTGGTTCTTGTTCAACCACAAGTTTAGGCTCCTCCTCAATCACACATTCAAACTCCATTGGTGCATTGACTGGGACTAACTCAGATTTTGGCTTGGGAATTAGTATGTCTCTAATGATCTTGTCCGCCACCCTAAATTATATGTTTCAGAGTAGGAGTAGGAGTAAGGCTTGTTGAAATTAGAAATTGCATTTGTTTCCTCCAAAAAGACCTTTTTGAATGCTGAAATGGTAGGACACTCCCCAATAGGGTGTCCTATCAACACACAAATCCCACACACTTGTTTTGTGGGAGGGCCAACATCAACTTGATGAACCTTTTTCATATCTAAAGCTCCAAGCTTTCGAGATAGGGTGGACATTTCTGCTCTTAGGTCATCATCATCTCTCAAGACATACTTACCCCCTTGGGAAGTAGATGGTTTGACTTCAACAGAAGTAGGGGAGACTGAGTCCCACATCTGAGAACTATCAGATATGGTGTTAAAAAAATTGAATGCCACCTCTAACATTCCAGTTCCCCACTAAGTTGTCAATGTTACAAGCTTTTTCCAACAACGTTGATGGAATCTACACCACTGATCTTCCAAACTAACCACCCTTGAAGTTTGACTACACCAACTCAAATAATAGCTTAAATCAATCCCTTTTGATGACAACAAAGTCAACAAAAGTTAAGAAATTCAAGTGTAGGTTGAGATTGTGATGCAGCTTTGATTAGTGTGGAAAACCACCCTATACACTTGCATGGATTCAACTTCTATGTGTTGGCTCAAGGGATTGGCAACTTTGATCCTGTCAATGATCGGAAAAGTTTAATCTTTATAAACTTTTTCTATTCTCTTTGTATATCTTACCAAATCCACAAAAAAGGGGATTTAGCTCTACAAAAAAAGACTGAGCATAAACAATGATATGCAACCAAAGAAGCAATAGAAAAAGACAACGAAAAGAAAGACAGAATTAAGGAAGAAAATAAAATGATTAATATACCTTGTCATAATTGTTTTGTGGATTCACTTTTAGCTTCAATGTGTTCATCACTTCCGACTGCCAATTGTTTTAACTTCGAATATGCATAAGTCATATTGATGGCAACAAGCACATTTTATAGTAGTAGGATTACGGTAGTAAGATAAACACATTTCATGGATTTCTCTTGCAAACACACAAATAAAGAGAATACAATGATGCAATAGGGCCTTAAAATTTACTGCCAAAAAAGAATGAACCATCCAATTTTGACATTGACCAATTAGGGCATAAAGAATAGTCTAGCATACAATCATCACCACGATTCAAAAAAAAAAGGATCACTAATCCGTAACTTAAAGAATATTTAACAAGAGAGAAAGGGAGGGTGCTTAACTTGCTCATTTCTAGTAATGCAGATAATCATTCCAATCTCTTTGCAATATCAATCCAATAGCCAATGCAAACACCCACTCCTTGGGGCTACCTCATCTTTTCTAAAAACCATACAATTTAAACTTAAATTCCAAAATTCAATCCAAAGCCCTAGAATTTGGACATTTTGAAACAATTAGCAGTTACTAATTAGAGATTGTGTCACATAGATAGACAAATATTAGATCCAATCAACTCTTTAATTTGAACCAATCACCAATCTCAGATTTTGAACTCAAATCACCTGCAATGAACCATGACCTAACTCAATATCAAAAATACAAAATTAGGGTGCCAAATCAGTATACAATCAAAAATAATTTAGGTTGCAATCAATACAAAAAAAAATATTTAACAAAAAAGAAGGTGTTCTTTCTATGAAGACGGGTGGGTTTGCAGTGGGCATGAAAGAGAAACCCTATGGCGTGGGGTGGGATGGGGGAGTCAATAGCGTTGGGATTATAGACATCGTCGGCAAGAGAAAAATCAGAGAAAAAGGGAAGAGAAGACGATGGATAGAGCCAGCAAGAGAGAGGCATTTCGCGAGTAAGGTAGAGCCAGCGATAAGATAGGGCTGAAATTAGGGGGATGAGGAGGGAGAACGAAAATATATGGACGGGAGAAATTTTTTGGGAGGGGATGAGGGAAAGATAGAGAGAAAATCGAAGGAGAGGAACATAGTTATAGAGAGAGAGAGAGAGAGAGAAAGGAGGAGGAGGAGGAGGAGCAAAACCTAGTATTGTTGGTGGTGATGATGGCTAGTGGTGGCTAGCAACAGCAGTGGCAGTACCTGGCACCGGCGGAGGCAGTAAAGGGAGATAAGTTATGAGAGACAATGAAAGGCAAAAATATAGAGAGATGTATTTCGAGCGGGAGTGAGTGAGAGAGATTTTGAATATGAGTTTGGAAGGCAGGGATAAAGGCATGAGAGATTGGGAAAGAGAGGCAGAAGTGAGATTGGGAAAATTTGAGAGATTTTGGAGGAGAGAGAGAGGCGTAAGTTAAGAAAATAAAGGAATGAGGAAGAGAGATATAGAGAAAGTTATAAGCACTGATAATTAAAAAAAGAAATGTTATTGGACGGGAAAACAAATTCAGTACTTACTATAGATCGTCGGATTAGTATTTATAAGATGATCTGAACCATCTTTTATGTTGGACTTACATTGTCTGTTAAATGTGTTTATGTTTTGTCCTAAAACAATCTGGACCTCTCTGTGTCTCCAAAATTCAAACTTCGCTCTATATTATTATATAGATAGAGTGAAGTTCTATATGATTCTTAAATAGTTGTAAATTTAAAGTTAAGTGAATTATCCCCGTATTGTGGTGTCAATATATGCATAAAAATGTTATTAAAAAATTAACAATCAACACATAAAAGAAGAGTGAATGCATCAAATACTAAAAAGATAACTATTCATTAATACTTAAATTTAAAAACTACATACTAACTCAACTATGGTTTGATCAAGGTTTGACTCAACCACCTACTACAGGCTTGGATCATTAGTCACTGTGTTTCCAAGAACATAAACTAAAGCTAAAATGACTCAAAATCATATAAAATAGGATCATAAGCCACAAACATCAAGAACAAAAATAGTAGACACTCTAGGAGGAGGGACCCGAACGATCACGAGAGCCATGTCCAATGCTCGTGAAAAACACCTCATGTGCTCCCAGTTGTGCCCTCGTCAGCCTCCGATGCCCTCTAATCTCTCTTTGAGCATCAACCAAGGCCCTCTGCCTCTTCATCATAAATTTCTAACCCCATAGCAGCTCAAAAAGCAACTACCTATCAGTACAGGTGTTAGTCTCCTCATCAATCAATTGCTCCTCTTTCTCGTTCAAATTCAGGAACTAGTCAACTTGATCCTCTATACGAATCTCATGTGCACCCCCTTGGCCACCCTTCTGAACATCAGCTTAAGCTCCATTCTGGACTCTAGCAATAGTTATAACACTCCTCCCGTTCTACATGGGTCCATTGTTCATAATGGTAACCTTCGGGGTCTTCTCCATGTTAGGATCAATCTCAACCCTCCTCTGAACACAAATAACAACAACCAAGCACGGGAATGGAAGGGATTACTTCTTATCATCCATTACTCCTTCCCTCATTTCTGATAAAATAAAGCTTGGGAGGTCAATAGATAAACTGGTCCCCACAGCATGCAAAAGTCAGGCTTTTTCAGGGTACACATGGTTGTGTCTACAAAGGGGCATCAAATTATGCACATAAATCAAATTCAAAATCTTTTATTTCTCCATGAGTTGCCCCAGATTAAAATATTTTTCATTCACCCTCCATACAAACTTAGGATCCCCTATCAGCTCCTTCACCACCTACTACATATCAGTCAATGTAGGGAACTTAGTTTGAGGCATTCAGCTCTGAGTCAATCTCCCTACTTAGGCAACCAATAAAGCATCTACCCTAAACATCTTCCCCATCACATGTCTCAAAACTCCCATCCCTACAAGCAACCCCATTGCTATAAAATTCTCTGACGATCATTTGCACCCCCGACTTAAACATCAACATAAAACTCTTCCAACGCCTATTATAGAGGATAGTACTGATTCCTAATTGTGTAAAACTATCCATGTCAACTTCTCACTATGAGGCTAAAGGCTTAGAAGAGTAGAATTCGGCAAACCTTTTGCTACTCTCAACAATTTGGAATCGGAGTTCAATGAAGAGTGGAGCGGTCCCCTCCTCCTCCTATTGTCTCAAATGCGACATAGGAGGTGGTGGTATAGAAGTAGAGGTCCTAGGCCTCTTTGATGTTAAAACTCTTGGTGGGGCCATTCAATCCAAAAATAACCAGTAAAAATGTAGAAATTAGATATCAACACAAAACCCAAGAAAAATCTTCGCTAACTCTTGACTAGAGAAGAGATTTTGAATAAAATAGGGGGAGAAATCTTGAGAGGTAGAAAGTGTATTGAGAGGGAGAAGTTTCAGATTTGAATTCTAAAGGTCAAAATGCACTTTTATAATTCAGACGTTGCGCTCGAATGCAAGGAACACACTTTCGGGCACGTGACTCACAGTTTTTGAATTTTAATCGTGCATCCGAATGTGTGTTCCTTGTGTCCAGACGCATTAATGAGTATTGGGAACATTATGATATGCGTCCAGATGCGACTTAATGTCTAAAAGTCACATCCAAAAGCGTTAGAAATTTCATTCAAACATGACAAGCAAAATGGCCAAGCCCATTTTTGTGACTCAAATGTGTCCAGATGTGGGAAATGTTGCATCTGGACATGATAAGCAAAATTTCAATCTCTTCTTTACACTTAGAAAATTTTTGGACATGAAATATTTTGGCATCCGAAAATGTTAAGTGTTGTGTCTGACACACTCAGCGGTCTTGGAATCGGTTCAAATTTCCATTCAGATGCAAGTGGAAACCCATCTGGACACACTTAACAGTGTATCAAGCCTCTTTTGATGCATCATCTGCATCCGAATGCGCGAGAAATGCCATCTAGACATGATTAATAGAATGGCAATCCCTCTTTCTACGCTTGGACAATTTTTGACATGAAAATATTTTTATCCCTAGACTTAGAAAAATTTTCTATGTTCCATGAAACACACAAAAAAAAATGTACTACCTACCTAAGAAAAAAACTACGTCGTAAACACAAAAATTGATGCATACAACACATGAAATGTGATTCACCCTCAATCTAATCATTACATTGTCCTTAATGTATGACCAAACAATTAAATCAAAAATAAAATGAATAATCCACCGACTCAATGGATTCTACTTCTACTACTCTCCCTTCCAATGACTTTAAAAACAATCATGCTCTTAGCATTTTCAATATCTACTGCTCCATATGAAAAAATTTATTTGACAATAAAGGGGCCAATCCATCTGGATCAGAGCTTTCCCGGAAATAGATAGTCTAAAATTATACAAAAAAACCTTTCTATGAAGGTTCAAATATTTTCTTAAAATGTTTTCATCATGAAAAACCTTCATGTGTTCTTTGCATATTCTAGAATTCTTATATGCTTCATTCTGGATCTCTTTAAGCTCATTTATTTGTAAGGATTCAACAGGTCTATTACAAAAGTGCAATCTCCCATCACTAATAATGGTTCGAGGTATACAAAATCTAGAAAAAATATTTTTTTATAAAAATTTCAAAATAGTCTTATGATCATTTTTCCGACATATTATAGCGTTGACCCATTTATAGTCAACAGCTACTAAAATTTATAAATAACCAAAAGATAGAGGGAATGAACCCATGATATCAATGTCTGAACAATTAAAAATCTCAATAATGAAGGGGCATCATATTCATATGGGTTATGCCACCGTGCCTTTGACACCTATTGCAAGCCCTACAGAAAATATGTGCATCTTTAAAAAGTGTTGACCAATAAAATTTACACTGCAATATTTTTGCAGCGGTTTTCCTAGTTGAAAAATGATCTCCACAAGCCTTGAAATGACAAAAGGAGAGTATGTTGTTTACCTCATCAATTTGGAAACATCTCCAAATGATCTGATTGAGGCAATATTTGAAAAAATATGGATCATCCCAAAAGAATTGTCTCACCTCAACTAAAAAATCTCTTTTGTCTTGTGCACTCCAATGGGTAGGCATGTCACTTGTAACACAAAAATTTACAATGTTAACAAACTAAGGTAATGAAAAAATTAAGAGCAATTGTCAGGGAATGTGTCCTTCATAGGCATTTTCTCCATAGGCACGACGCTCACAAGTTGTAAACCCCCACATTCTATTTGTTTTGATATAACAAAGTGATTATTTCTGAAATGCTAATATATGTAATGATGTATGCATGAACTATGTATATTGTATGAGTAAAAATAAAATGTTAGTTGAGGTAATATAGAGTATGTTGTAGAAGTTTGGAAGTATTCCGGAGTGAAAACACATTTTTAGACAAAATTTGGGAAGGAAGGATTTTGGACACTTCCTAGTATTTGGATCATAAATTTTTATACTTATGTCCATTTGATCTGAAATTTTGACAGTAGATAATAGACTTCTAGGGCTACAAAATTGTATTTCATGAACATTTTCCAAATCGACCTCTAAATATATCAACATTGCACTAGAAATTACAGCAGAAACTGGGAGGACATTCGAACGTGAATGGACGTACGAACGGCAGTGAGTCCTAGTACCTTGGTCTCTACAGATCTCTGATGAAAATGCAAAAGTAATGGGAGCAACCAATGTTTGAAAGCCCAAGTGACGTTCGAACGTTAATCACTAATTTGCACTAGTGACGTTAGAACGCCAAATAACGTTCAAACGTGACTTACGGATTCTGGCTTTCAGATTCGCGTACAGGGCACCATTTGGCCTCCTATGAATACTTAAGGACACCCTCTTGAGCCCCATTTCAACACTTATAACCCTAGAGAGGCTTAGAGAGGAAGAAATGAGGAGAAAAATTAGAGATTTAAAGAGTGGATTCAAGTTGAAAAAGATCAAAGCTTCAAGTCTCCACACCAAACTAAGGAAGAAAAATATAGAGGTTTTCTTCCACTCTTGTTCATTAAGGCTAGAGCTTATATATATACATATGTTTTGACTCTTAATCATATATATTTTTTATGGAACCCTTGATTCTTGATGTTCTTGCAAACCTTATCATGTTTTGAAAGAATTTATGGTTTTATAACCCTAGAAATTCATGTTCTTGATGTAAAAACCTAACTTTGGGAAAAATGAATATTTCTTCTTGATATCCTCTTGTTCTTGATTCAAAAACTTTAGTGATTTTCTTAGAACAATAAAAGCCTATCTTTTGATGATCTCTTGCTTATTTTATTGAATTGTTATGTTGGAAAAATACTTATGAAATTGGGGGTTTTGAATTTACTTGTGATTTGAGAAAATAGTTGGTATTGTATCTTTTGTATGGTTTGTTGTGATGGACTTGAATTACATTCGAGAACCGCTATAGAGTGTTAGAGGTTAGTCTATCTTAGTGGGGGTGAGATGGTTTCCTAACATTTGTAGTGAATTATTGTTTGTGAGAACAACTACTATTGTTCATGTAAGTTCGAGGTTGAGAGATAGTATATTTTTCCTTGGAAGGATTCGTCAATGCCGTGGGAGACGGTATACGGCCTTCCTAAAGTGGTTTGTGTGGTTATGATGGATGAATGAGGTTGAATCGTTGTGTAGATTTATGGGAAGCAACCAACATACATGAGAATATAAGATGATGCTATTGAATGATTAATTGATTTCTTCACATGTTTATTCCTTTCATTTAACTTATTGCTATTGTTTTAACTTGATATTGAATAAATTGTCACTGTTTTATTTCAAGTTATATATGATATTTTGGAAAGTGAGACTGAACTATTTTATATGTTTCTAAACCTTGTTAAAGTTTGGGAGGATGTTGCTACAGAGCTTAGTGCTCACCCCTTACAAACAATATATTTTTCAGATTGTGGTCTAGAGGAGGAGATCGGAGTTGAAGAGCCGATTCATTGGCAAGCTCCAGTAAATGGGCACATGGATCCCGAGGTGGACATTTAGAGCAATATTATTTTATGTCTAGACTAGAAAATTTCTTTTGATTCAATGTGAAATATAGTATATTTTGTTATTCCGCTGCAAGATACCACTTAATTCTTTTAGGATATAATTGCCATAGTTGGACATATTCTTTTGGATGAAATGGTCATGGCTTGGCCTATTCTTTTGGATGAAATTGAAAATATTATGAATGATGAATGAAATTCTCTTTACTTATGGATCATATTAGTTGCTCTCATGATATGAATGGTTTTAAATAATGATGTCATCCAAGGGGGATTTTGGGGTGTTATACATGTCTATACAAGTGGTCAGTCATAACATTCTTTACTCATTTCTTGTCTTTGATGATTATGTCAGATTTTTGGAGTAAGATAATCTACCTAAGTAGCCTTAGTTTTGCATCTTTTTTGTCAAGAGATATTTTAAATCTGCATGGTCAATAAATATAACAATAGGTGATCCCACCAGATATGACCTAACCTTGTCTAATGAAAATACTACATCTAGCAATTCTTTCTATATGGTAGTGTAATTTATCTGTGCACTATTTAACATCCTACTAGCATAGTATGGAATATGACATGTATATTTTTATCTTTTCTCTGCCCCAAAATCGCTCTCATTACATATTTACTAGCATCACACATGATTTCAAAGGACGACTCCAATTAGGGGTTGCATAATAAGAGCAGTGGTGAGCATACCCTTTAGCTTATCAAAACTTCTTGGCAAAATTCACTCCACTCAAAAATTGTCTTTCCCTAAAAGGTGGCATGGTGGTCTAGATATTGAACTAATATCTTTTATAAACCTCCTATAAAAACCAGCGTGACCCAGAAAAATCTCACATCCTCAAGGGTCTTGGGGGTAGGCAAGTTAGAAATCAATTCAATTTTAGCCTTGTTAACTTTGATTCCCTCAAAAGAGACAATGTCACCTAGAACAATTCCCTTTTGAACCATGAAGTGAATTTTTTTCCAGTTAAGCACTAGGTTCTTATTTTTATACCTGATCAACACTTTTTCAAGATTAGATAGACAAACATTATAAGAATTACCAAAAACAGTAAAGTCGTTCACAAAAATTTCAAAAAAATGTTCAACCATAATATTAAAGATACTAAGCATACACCTTTGCAAGGTCGCGGGTACATTAAAAAACCCAAAAGGCATCATTCAATAAGCAAAGGTACCAAAAGGGTAAGTAAAAGTGATTTTTTCTTGGTCTTCTAGGGTAATCTAAATTTGATTATAACTTGAATAAACGTCAAAAAAATAATAAAATAAATGTGAAGCTACCCTTTCTTAAATTTGATCTATGAAGGACAAGAGAAAGTGATCTTTTCTTATCACATAATTTAATTTCCTATAGTCTATGCACATTTTTAACCAATTATGATCCTAGGGACTATTTGTGCTAGACTCACCCATTTATTATCGGCTATAGGGTAGATGATCCCTATATTCAACAGCTTCAACATTTAATTCCTAACAACTTTCTTCATGTTAGGGTTGAGTCTCCTTTGCATCTCCCTAGATGTCTTAGCATTGTCCTCTAAGTATATTTTATTTGTACAAACTAAGGGACTAATTGTCTTGATGTCAACAATAGTCCACCCAATGACACCCTTGTGCTCTACAAGGATTTTGATCAACTTACCTTCTTGGGTTAAACTAAGATAAGATAAAATTATTATCTGAAAAGTCTTCTCATTGCCTAGAAAATCATATTTCAAATCAACAGGTAGACGCTTCAATTCTAGCTTTGGCAGTTGTGTACTAGATGGTAAGGGGAGATTGGTTCTAAGTGGAAGCTCTTCAAATTTTTTCTTCAAATCTCTCACCTCAAGAACCTGAGAATAAATTCAAAACATAAGTCAATTCATTAATTTCAAAAAAAAAAATCACCAAAATCTAAAGAGGAAGAACAAGCCAACAAGCTTCAAGTGAATCTAAACAAGAAGAGATATTTAATTTATCATATATAATTGACTCAATCAAGTTCACCTTATACAAGTCATCATCAACCTCATCCGATTGTTTACAAACATTAAAAATATCCAATTCCAAAATCATATTGCCAAAAGACAACTTCATAACACCATTCCTACAGTTTATCAAAGAATTAGAAGTGGCAAGGAATGACCGACCTAATATAACTAAAATTTGAGCACTAGCACTCAATACAAGGTACGTATCCAAGATAATAAAATCCACAAAAAAATAGAAGCTATCTACTTGGACTAGACAATCATCCATCATCCCCCTCGGTATCTTCACATATCGGTCAGCAAATTGACGTGTCACTATGGTAGGCTTTAACTCACCAAGACCAAGTTGTTCATACACTGAATTAGGAATCAAATTCACTCTGGCACGCAAATCAAGTAAAACTTGTTCAATTTTGAATTTACCAATAACACAAGAAATAGTAAGGTAGTTAGGATCCTTTATACTTAGGTGGAGCATAATGTTGAATGATAGAAGATACTTGCTCAGTTAAGAATGTCTTCTTTTACAAATTTAGCCTATGCTTAATAGTGCATAAATCTTTCAAAATTTATGTATAAGAAGGCATTTGTTATCACATCCAATAAAGGTATGTGTATTTTGACTTGCTTAAAAATCTCTAAAATCTGATTATTCAAATTGGGCTTAGATGGGGGTTGTAATCTATGAGAGAAGTGAGCATGAATCAAACATCTCAAAGGCTCAATAGATTCTGTTTGGTCAAGTTCATTATTCTCCCCATAGGTTTTGAAGATTCCTTGGGTTTTGAGCCTTCGTGAAAATAGTTCCATCAATAACCTTTTCATTAAGGAGTGTAATAACAGACTTGACTTGCTCATATGCAGTATTAGATGATGTAGACTCACCCACATTCAATTGGCCCTACAAATTAGGCTATGTTTGTGCGAAAAACTTACATTTTTTCTGATGGCAAGTTGTAGTGGTCAACTTAGTAAGGATGCTTCTAATGTCATTCAAAGTCTGAGTCGTCTAATTGTTAAAAGTAATCTGATTTTTCACAAATATCTAGAAGGACACAACAACATTCTCAAGATTCCTCTTTGGAGGTGATTGTTGTGCAACACTATCACTCCTCCAACTAAAGTTGGGATGATTCTTCCGTCTTGGATTTTACGATATAAAGTAAGGGTTTTGGTAAGACTTAGAAAAGTTATTCATAGAATTTGCTAGGTCATGTAAAATTGTTTAAAATGCAAGAATAGTGAGATACTTCTTTGTAGGATGACTCGGGAACTCATAAATGCTACAACTTTCCTCTTGATAAATAGCCTGGACCTCATTAACTTTTTTAAGTTTTATGGCCTCAACTTTCCTAGTCAGAGAAGCTATTTTAGCTCCTATATCATCCTCCTCTCTTAATTGATATTTGTCACCATCTGATGGAGCACTTGAAAGTTTATTTTTAGAAGAACTATCAAGGGATACAGTATCTCAAGATTGTATAATTTCAGTAAGATGATCAAAATAATCAAATGCTCCATCAAGTTCCTTAATCATAAACTCACCATTACACATCAGTTCAATAAATTAGTGCATCTGTGGTGATAAAATTTTATAGAAAAATTGATGATGCACTAGCTTTTATAGTCATGATGTGGAGAAGATGTCAATAGGTCTTTAAAACGTTCCTAACACTAGTAAAAAGTTTCATTCGTTTTTAGAGAAAAATTCAAAATTTTCTTTTCCAAAGAGTTTGTGCAGTGTGTGGGAAAAATAATTTCAAAAGTTTTTTTTCTACATCTCTTTCCATGTGCCAATAAATTTAGGTCTTAAAGGGTTCACATCCAAGAATTGGCTTTTTTTTTCGGTGAGAAGGGAAAAAGCTTCAACCTGACTGTGTTTTCAGTCACAGTTTGATAGTGAAAGGTGACACATACTTCGTCAAAATCTCTTATATAGAGGTAAGGATTTTCTGATTCTAAGCCATGGAATTTAGGGAATAATACAATTATCCCTAATTTAAAAACAAAATTGGTGGCCTATAGAAAAAAATTATACATGATGGTGCATTGTGTCGTGCAGACTACAAAAATTTACAGAAGGTCCTACCAAGATTATTAACATGATCATTATTGACCTTATTCTCATCATGATTACTCCTATCATCATCAGCTATCGTGGTCGGTCTATGAGATTGTATAGGAGAATTAAATAAATCACCAAAAAGAACTTCTAAATCCAACCTAATTAAACATCCACTTGGCTCAAAATGCAAATAACTCATAAAACATTAAAATAGACGATCGTAGAAGTAGAAAATAATAAATTAAATAACAAAAAATTAAACAAGAGAAAAATATAAGAGTGGAACAAGTTTATCGGATCTCCAAAGAATTGCAAATCAGGCAAACCTTAAAGAGTGGCGTTGCGCTCCTTGTTTTTCTAAAAATTTCTGGCAATAGCACCAAAAACTTGCTACAACTTAAATAATATAAAACCAAAGCATAGGTTGTGCGAAATAATAAGTTTTCTCGCAAGTCTAAGGTCGTACCTTAGGGAATTGTGTAAACTTGGAACGCAAATAAAAAGTAAAAGAAAATTGTATTGAGATTTATTTGAAAGAGTTTAATTTGGAAAAAAGTAGAATTGGTTTTAAAACAATATTTGAGAATACTACAACATCAGAGATATCCATTCAATTTCAGAGGAAAATTATTTAATGATTCAATTTTCAAACTCAATTAAGAATCAACTGAGGAGTGATTTCAATCGAAATATTTAGCGATGATAGTACTAAAAACATCTAAAAGTATAATTGATAATTTATATAAATAAATCTAAGAATTTACTCATGGATCACAAGCATTCACCATGCCCAAAGTTTATGTCAAAGTCAAAATCAGTTATTTGACTCACATGAAATCTTAAGCATTGATGTACGTGACACAATGAACCAATAAATTATACAGAGCAAAAATTTTACTATAAAGACAATAATTAAATTTAAAGAATAAATCATATATTAAAAACATTGGATCAAAACAATATCGTACTTATTGAAAATATCTCCCCTAACTTTAGTTGGGGAGTTAGCAATCCCTTAAGAAAAATAAACCAAAAGTTATAAAGGAGGAGTTAAGAGCAGAATGATCCTTCCAAAGGGTGCACATCAATATATATAGGCATGGAGAGTAAAAGACCTAATTTACATCTAAGTCTAAGGTTACTGGCTAAACTTTGTCATTGCGTCCGGACACGGCTTTCCTATTGTTCGAACGCACCTCGGCATCTTGGCTTTTCTATCCATCACATCCGGACTCGTGTTTTGTAATATCTAGTTGCACTTGGCAATGTCTTTCTCATGCATCTCTGAAAGTTCTGTCCGGACACCATTTGCTTCTCTGTCCGGACACGTATCGTCATCCTTTATCACTCAGCTATTCTTAACACCGTCCGGATGCGATTGATCCACCATCTGGATACTAGAGATAGTGACCTCTTTTTTCTTTCTAGCTGCTCTAAAAATATTTTCCTCCTTCGTCCATTTGCCTAGCAAACCTTTAACTAACTCAATTTACCTGCACAAACAGACAAACACTGTAAAAGAAAACAAATTTTAAAACTTAATCAATTTAAAAAAATTAATGTCTTGCCCAATGTAATTAGCCAACTATAACTAAAGTAATCATGCAATATTCATGACTAATCACACATCTAAAGACACTCAACTACATGTAATTCCTAAAGGGTGTTATGTAGTACACTATTATTATAAAAATAAAATTTAGACAATCTCGCTATTAATAAAATATTATAACATAACATTTCAAGAAAACTCATCATACAAATATTTATCTTAGGATAATTTTTTTGTTTTAAAGAAAACTAATATGCGCGCGGCACACAGGCATGCTACCGTGTAGAATATATATATCCTAAAAATATTTACAAGTGTTGCTTAGATGACAAAACCAAAATAT
>CAUOFW020000225.1:1112594-1178051 GCA_963454935.2 Ilex paraguariensis | reverse complement strand
GTTACCTTGCTATCTCCATGGAACTCCTGCCTCAAAATTTCCCATGCATCCTTCGATTTGGCAGCATTTGCAAGACGGGGAAAAATAGCCTCCGTCACAGCTTGTTGTAAAACAAGCAGGGCCTTCGCATCCTTCTTACGAAGCTCCCTCACCTCAGCTGCTGTATCTACATAGCCAGATTCAACAAGCTCCCATAGGTCTTGTGAGATGAAAAAAGTCTTCATCTTAATGCTCCAGAACTCGTAGTTCTCTCCATTGAAAATTGGCACTAAAGACTGGTTTTGTGATACATTGAGAGAATTCATGATTCTTCCTCTTTGAAGCCTTTTCACAAACACCTCAGCTGCACAAGAGATGTCCTGTTATTGCTACTGCACTTGATCTCGAAAGCGGTACAAAAATAAGCCCAATTGGATCAGACCTGGGCTCTGATACCACAAGCTGTTGGAAATAAGAGAGACAAAGGCACCAAGAGTTTGAATACAGAGTAAAAAACAGAGAGAAGAAAAAAGCTACAGCTTTATCAATTCAAAATGGAAGAAATACTCTGCAATTCTCATATCATTAAAGGCTGATTACACCCTTTATTTATAACCTAAAACCATAACCACAATGCCTATAAAGTAGCAACTAATTCCTAAATAAAAGCAACTACTACAGACTAAGTCTTCTGCAACTCCTCTCCTACTTTCTAGTTAACAGTTAAAGACTAAATCAACATAATTCTGCTAACTTAATTAATCACGTTCTGCATCAATTCTTATCATGTTTATCACTGTGGGCCTAGGCCTGGCAGCATGTGGAGCAAATGCCACTTGTGCAGGCCCATTTGGGCAAAGATTGGCTGCGAGCATGAACAATGCATCTTTCCAGTTCCCCACCAAGTTGTCAATGTTACAAGCTTTTTTCAATAACGTTGATGGAATCTACACCACTGATTTCCCTAACCAACCACCATTGGTATTTGACTACACTAATGCAAATAACAGCTTCAATCAGTCCCTTGTGATGACAACAAAGTCAACCAAAGTGAAGAAAGTCAAGTTCAATTCAACGGTTGAGATGGTGATGCAGAACACAGCTTTGATTGGTGTAGAAAACCACCCTATACACTTGCATGGATTCAACTTCCATGTGTTGGCTCAAGGATTTGGCAACTTTGATACCGTCAACGATCGGAAAAAGTTTAATCTTGTCAATCCACAACAACGCAACACTATCGCTGTCCCGGTTGGAGGGTGGGCAGTTGTTAGATTTCAGGCTAACAATCCAGGTGAACATTCAATCAACATTGTCGATTACAAAATTCGAACTATGTCATGCTCATATTAATTTTTGTTTTTGAAACTTTTGGTCATTGCAGGTGTTTGGCTTATGCACTGTCACTTGGACGTGCACTTGCCATGGGGACTCGCCACCGCCTTCGTTGTGGAGAATGGGGGAACACCGTCGTCTACCCTACCTCCGCCTCCCCCAGATCTACCCCATTGCTAGAAGAAGTAGTCCTCCCTCCATCAATAATTATTTCAAATTATCATTTTATTTTCATTTTCGTGTTCGTTACGGTTTATTTGTAATAATGTAATATTTTATCATTGTCGACGTTTGCTATATCAAGTAATATTCCTTTGAATGAAATTAATATTTGTGTTGTATTTTGTATGTGAAGTAGAAAATGACATTAAGATTGAAAAAAAATATAAACAATGAAAGTAACAAAGGGTATCACATAATACTATCACGTGGATCATATAATTGAGAGATTGGTTAATTTGACTAGCCAATCTTAATGTGCTTTTTGATTAATATGAATTATTAATATTATAAATGATAAGAGTAAAATAACTATAATACCCTTAACGTCTTCTTTCTCCCACTTTGTCTCTATCTACTGACTAAACCACCTCACCTACTACAAATATTCTTCCCAACCCTCACCTTTACAAATATTCTCCTTAGATTGCGATCACTTTTACTATATTTTTTCTTTTATTTTTTTTTTTTTTTTTTTTTGGGAATCATGTACAATGCATTTAAGTTAGACCCACTGTGTACAAGTGGGTCCTTACCTCGTAGTAGGCCCCTACCCTATCCAAGCATCCACTTATTTCAACTCCCTTTGGTAGAAACCCATTTATACAACCTTTTGACCTTGGCACATCTCAATCCATCGCTTGGGGTGATCTCATTATTCATTCATATTATTTCCATTCCATAGAAAATCAACCAAATGTCATTCAATAACAATCACTTCAAATTACTTATATGCATTCAATACAATGTGAATTCAACCCATCACAATTTGAAGAGAGAGAGAGAGAGAGAGAGAGAGAGATCGTAAACCAGATGATGAAGGCATACATTCCCAAATCTCATCATACTATATTCAGAGTATGCACAAATTTTTGAAATTGTCAATGTAGAAAATGGTTATTGGCCCACTAATCTCAATGGCCCGTTGAACCTTAGCTAGGTTAATGGACAACCCGATATCCCTTTGGGTAGAAAGAATTAAGTGCAATATTATTTTTCTAGCTAGGCTGGTCGAGTAGGGCAACACCGCCTACTGACCCGAAAATAGTTAAGAGTTACTTACCTATTTCGCCTCTAAACCATACCAAAAATTTCAATTTAGTAGCTTTCAATAACCACTTTGTTGACTAACTACACCTTAAAGTAGTGGGATCCACTTATTCTACATAATGTATTCGTATTAGTTTGTGATACTATGTGGTTCAGATGACATGGTATTATCGTTGTAATGAAATCAAACCACTCTTCTACAATTTAAATAATAAACAAGTTAGCATTATTTGTCTTAAATTTTTTGCGATTGAGATTCTTTTAAGATTATTCATCTGACGGTGAGCTAACATTGTATGTCTTTAATTTTTGTGGCTGAGATTACTTTAAGATTATTATTTATCTAACTGTTTTAATTGATTACGAAATTTTTTTTTCCACCCAACTTTTTGAGGAAGAATTTTATTCCTTTACCAACTCTGAAATATTTACTCACNGACATGGT
Source organism: Ilex paraguariensis (assembly GCA_963454935.2). NCBI lineage: Eukaryota > Viridiplantae > Streptophyta > Magnoliopsida > Aquifoliales > Aquifoliaceae > Ilex > Ilex paraguariensis. Next base: position 1,175,023 of record CAUOFW020000225.1, on the reverse strand, counting down.
ATTATCGTTGTAATGAAATCAAACCACTCTTCTACAATTTAAATAATAAGCAAGTTAGCATTATGTCTTAATTTTTTTGAGATTGAGATTCTTTTAAGATTATTCATCTAACGGTGAGCTAACATTGTATGTCTTTAATTTTTGTGGCTGAGATTACTTTAAGATTATTATTTATCTAACTGTTTTAATTGATCACGAAATTTTTTTTTCCACCCAACTTTTTGAGGAAGAATTTTATTCCTTTACCAACTCTGAAATATTTACTCAGNTATTCTCCTTAGATTGCGATCACTTTTACTATATTTTTTCTTTAATTTTTTTTTTTTTTTTTTTTGGGAATCATGTACAATGCATTTAAGTTAGACCCACTGTGTACAAGTGGGTCCTTACCTCGTAGTAGGCCCCTACCCTATCCAAGCATCCACTTATTTCAACTCCCTTTGGTAGAAACCCATTTATACAACCTTTTGACCTTGGCACATCTCAATCCATCGCTTGGGGTGATCTCATTATTCATTCATATTATTTCCATTCCATAGAAAATCAACCAAATGTCATTCAATAACAATCACTTCAAATTACTTATATGCATTCAATACAATGTGAATTCAACCCATCACAATTTGAAGAGAGAGAGAGAGAGAGAGAGAGAGAGATCGTAAACCAGATGATGAAGGCATACATTCCCAAATCTCATCATACTATATTCAGAGTATGCACAAATTTTTGAAATTGTCAATGTAGAAAATGGTTATTGGCCCACTAATCTCAATGGCCCGTTGAACCTTAGCTAGGTTAATGGACAACCCGATATCCCTTTGGGTAGAAAGAATTAAGTGCAATATTATTTTTCTAGCTAGGCTGGTCGAGTAGGGCAACACCGCCTACTGACCCGAAAATAGTTAAGAGTTACTTACCTATTTCGCCTCTAAACCATACCAAAAATTTCAATTTAGTAGCTTTCAATAACCACTTTGTTGACTAACTACACCTTAAAGTAGTGGGATCCACTTATTCTACATAATGTATTCGTATTAGTTTGTGATACTATGTGGTTCAGATGACATGGTATTATCGTTGTAATGAAATCAAACCACTCTTCTACAATTTAAATAATAAGCAAGTTAGCATTATGTCTTAATTTTTTTGAGATTGAGATTCTTTTAAGATTATTCATCTAACGGTGAGCTAACATTGTATGTCTTTAATTTTTGTGGCTGAGATTACTTTAAGATTATTATTTATCTAACTGTTTTAATTGATCACGAAATTTTTTTTTCCACCCAACTTTTTGAGGAAGAATTTTATTCCTTTACCAACTCTGAAATATTTACTCAGATGGTTTTAAAGGGTATGTCAATTTATTTCAATTATTGTGTATGTGATGTGATATTTTAATAGCTTCTTTTATAATCATCCAGCTTGGAGAAAATGGACATGAGACTCGGATTTTGATACCTTTTGTGGTCGTATAATGCTAGCATAATCTTGAGTAGTAGTCTTTCTTGTTAAAAGACGATGAGTTTATATTTTAGTTGTTTTAACTTGGTGAGCTCTCTTTGGAGGCTCTGCTGTTCTCGGACCGCCTCCTTCCTTACTCAATCTTCATTTTTGGAAAGGTTTGGCTCGGCTTCTATATGTAATTTTTTTTATTTTTAATTTATATATATTTACAATTTTTTGGAATACAAACTATGGATTGTATAGTTTTGTCATACTATTTTGATAAACCTTCGTCTTACATACAAAGTGTGTGGTGAATTTGTTTTTTTTTTCTGTAAAGGTTTTGCCTTATTGAGGTTAAGGGTTCAAGTCCTCCTTCCCCCTTTCCCTCCCCCAAAAAAAATGTTTAAAAAAAAACAAAAAAAAAATTATTTTTTTAATACTATTTCTCTGTATGTACATAGGTGGAAAGTAAAGATGAAGCAAAATATAAAAATTAGTGAACTGGAGTTGTGTGACTGGCTATGGACTAGTAGGCACTCCTTTGATCCCATATTTCAATTTTAGTCTTGAACTTGCTAAAAATTCTCATATTTTTTCCATTGTAGTAGTTTATGAAGCATGATGATTTTGGAATTTTTGGTTTTAAAATTGAACTTTTTATTTTTTTATTTGTTTAATGGTATGGGTTGTGTTTAATAATAATTACCTACTTAATTATACAGTAGTTTTCATACTCAGTAGCTTCTAGACTTGAGGTAACTATTTTCCTCATTTACCAGGTACGTAGTACAAAAATTATTCTTTTTAATTTTTGTTAATAAATGACTTGTATCACAAATATTATATGGAGTATTAATTTGAGTTTGTCTTTTACACAAACTCTTGGACATCTTTTTCACATGGAAGATTATTGACTTAAAATACTAATTTGAGCCTACTTGGAATAAGTTGAGAAAGTCCTACAGGTGATGGACTTTTAATGGTGGTTTTTACTTTGAAGAAGTAATACCCAAGTTGGATGGAATTTGTCTTTTCCAGTACCATTATCAAAGTGTTTAATTCGGTCTTCTCTAATAACTCGGTAAAAAAAGGAAAAGAAATTTGGAGGCTGGTCCCCCTTTGTCCATTTTCATCTCTATTGTCTAAAATACCCCTAATTGTTATGTTTAATTAAAACAATTTTGAAAACTAACAACTCCTAAATTTTAAAAGTTTGACTAATATTAAAATTCTCTCTCTCTTATATATCTATATCCATAGATAGAATATGACTATTTATTTTTCTCTCTCATATATATATATATATAAACAAAAAAATAATAATATTCAAAAATAAATAAATAACAATAGTAACATGTTTACAAAAATAATAACATGAATAGTAACATGGTAAAATTAATATATATATATATATATAAAGAGAGAGAGAAAGAGAGAGAGTTTCAGTTGTTCTTTGAATTTGAATTTCAAATTTATGTAAAAAATATTATTGGCATATTTTCATTTATAGTGAATTAAGGGATAATATTTCTCAAGTTAAGAAACTAATTTAAAATTACCTTTAAGAAAGGATATTTTGGAGTTTAAAAAAAATATTGGACTTAACTAGTTATTAGTAAGATTAAAAACGGATTTTTTCTCAAATAAATTTTATTAACAGACTAAACTCATTATAAATCCCTTAAGGTGGACTCAAACCCAATTTTCACTATAAAAAAAATAAACGATGACATCAAGGGTAATAAAATTGGGATTTCACTCTATCTTCTTCCAGATCCTTTCCAAAAAAATTAATCTTGGTGGAGAGAGGATTTTTTTGTTAGGGAATATTATAATAATGTGATAGAGTTGTGACGTTCTCGTATTGTTGTTTTTGTTTATCGAGAACGGTTGCTGTAATCTACAACTTTTGAATAGTGAAATCTTGTCGTTATGTTTCGTTTGTGGATGTAAACTTGTTTATTGAGCTGAACCACGTAAATCTCTTGTATTCTATTTTTCTATTTCGTTTTATTATTATTTTACTTGTGGTTTTGATTCATAACAAATTGATATCAGAGTTATTAATTTCGGGATGGCTATAGCAAAATTTGAGATAGAAAAATTTGATGGTAAAAATAATTTCAGTTTATGACAGATTAAGATGAAAGCATTGCTTTGTCAACAGGATTTGGCGAAGGTCATTAATGGATCTCTATCAAAAGAGAAAAATAAGACTAAAGTTGCTGAAATTGAAGAAAAAACACACAATGCAATTTAGTTGTCTCTTGCTAATGAAGTTCTTCGTGAGGTCGTCAATGAAAACAAAGCTGAAGGACTCTAAAAAAAGTTGGACATTTTAAATATAAAGAAGTCTCTCACCAACCGTTTGTTTCTAAAGCAACGGTTGTATACACTCAAGATGAAGGAAGGTATGCCAATTACTGAAAATCTTCATGAATTTAACAAAATTATTATAGACTTGAAAAAATTGATATTAAAATTGGGGATAAAGATCAAGCTTTGATTGTGTTATGTTTGTTACCTGATTCGTTTGATAATTTTGTTATTTTGATATTGTATGAGAGAGACTCAATCTCTTTAGTTGATGTGAAATCCTCTTTAAATTCTATGGAGTTGCGTACTAAATAAAATGGTAAAAGTAGTGATGCTCAGGGCGAGTGTCTATTTGTGAAAGGTTGTCATGATAGTTCTTCTAATAATAATATAAGTCGATTTGTTGAAAAAAATTCAAATAAAGGAAAAGAAAAATCTAGATATTGATCACAGTTTAGGAAGAAACATGATAATATTGGATGTTTCTATTGTCACAAAATTGGTCATTATAAGCATGATTGTTTTAAATTGAAAAATAAAAGGGGACAGAAAAAATCAAATCTTTCTGATTCCTCTAGTGTTGATGGTGTTGTAGAACATACATCTGATGGTTCAAATAATGTTTTTACAGTTGTAGTCTCTAATGGGCTTTTTAATGATGAATGGGTTGTTGATTCTAGTTGTTCATATCATATGTGTCTTAATAGGAATTGGTTTATCACCAATGAGTCAATCAATGGCGGTTCAGTCTTGATGGAAAATAATATTACTTGCAAGACTGTTGGAATAGGTACTATCCGAATTAAGACACATGATCGGGTGGTGAAGACTTTGACAGATGTACAGCCTATTCCAAAATTAAAAAAAAAAAATTGAATTCTTTGGGTACTTTAGATTCCATTGGTTGCAGGTTTTCTACTGAAGGTAGAGTTATGGAAGTTTGCAAGGGTTCCCTGGTTGTGATGAAAGGTAAAAAGATTAATGGCATTAATAAGCATTTTGTTTTCAGGAAACAGTGCAGATTCAAGTTCAGTACAGCTATTCGCAAGACTAAAGATACATTTGATTATATTCATTCAGACTTCTGGGGACCTTCTTAGGTTCTATCTAAGGGTGGTACTCAATTTCTTTTGACCTTTATTGATGATTATTCATGAAATGCTTGGATGTATTTTCTGAAATGCAATAATGATGTTTTTAGAACTTTCAAGCAATGGAAGACTTTGATTGAGAAGGCAAGAAATTCAAGCATCTCATAACAGATAATAGTTTAAAATTTTGTAGAAGTGAATTTAATGAGTTCTGCAAAGATAAAGGCATTGTCAAGCATCATATTGTCTTGCCTACTCCACAACAAAATTTGGTTGCAGAGAGGATGAATAGGATTCTTTTGGAGAGAGTACGATGTATGCTCTCTAATGTACAATTGTTTAAAGATTTTTGAGCTGAGACTGTCAACACTGTTTTCTATTTGGTTAATCATTCTTCATCCACTGCTATTGAGTTAAAGACTCTACATAAGGTTTGGTCTGGTACTCCTACTGATTATTCTGATTTAAAAATATTTGGTTGCACTACTTATTGTCATGTGAGTGATGGTAAATTTGAGCATGTGGCTAAAAAGTGCATATTTATTGGTTATGATAATAGTGTGAAAGGATATAGATTATGTTGTTCTGATTCTAAATCACCTAAGTTTATAATTAGTAGGGATGTTGTATATGATGAATCATTCATGTTTTATCCGAGAAAAGNAAAGGATATAGATTATGTTTTTCTGATTCTAAATCACCTAAGTTTATAATTAGTAGGGATGTTGTATATGATGAATCTTTCATGTTTTATCCGAGAAAAAAGTTGGTAATTTCTGCAGGAAAAAAACAGAGTTATAGCAAGGAGGTGGAGCTATAGATAGAAGTTTTGCATAAAGTACTTGAAAGTACTCAAGTTCAATCTATTTCAGATTTATCTGGTTCCTGTTCAGGTAATAATCCACGGAAGGAGCAATAATATAATATTGCAATAGCTAGGAAGAGGAGGCAAATTAGACCCTCTAAAAAATATGGGTGTATAGACTTGACTGCTTATGCACTGACTATAGCAGAAGAATTTGGTGTTCAGGAGTCTTCCACATATTCAGAAGCTGTCACAGGCAATGAGTATGCACACTGGGCCATTGTTATGGCTAAAAAAATTGAATCTCTTCATAAGAACCAAAATTGGGAATTAATGAAGTTGCCTAAGGGGATGAAGACTGTTGGCTGCAAATGGGCTTTCAAGAAAAATAAGGAATTCTAAGGGTTGAATCTGCAAGGTACAAGACACGATTGGTTGCAAAGGGCTACAGTCAGAGAAAATGTGTGGACTTCAATGAAGTTTTTTCACCAATTGTGAAAAATATAGCTCTATTCGTATACTACTTGCCATGATTGCTTTACTCAATCTAGAGCTTAAGCAACTTGATGTAAGACAACTTTTTTACTTTGTGAGCTTGAGGAAACTATCTACATGCATCAACCAAAGGGATTTATTGTTCAAGGTAAAGAAGATCATGTTTTCTTGTTGAAGAAATTATTATATGGTTTGAAGCAGTCTCCAACGCAGTAGTACAAACGTCTTGACACTTTTATGATAGATCATGGTTACTTTAGGAATAATTATGATAGTTGTGTGTATCACAGATAATTGTCATATGGTTATTTTATATACTAGATCGTGCACATGTGCCTTGCACGTGGATTTTTTGAGTTATGAATTTGTTTTAAAATAATTAAATAAATATAATAACAAATACCTACTTATAAATATAACTTTTTGAATATTTCTATTATATAATTTGTGTAATTTGTAATAGACATAACACTACATATTTCCATAACGAATTTTAGTTTTTATTGTTTTATTTTCTCTTAAGTTTTGATGAATTACTTTCTTATAAACCTCTACCCTTAAATTTTATAACTTTTCACATGAAGTTAATTATTTAGATTAATTTTATTTGCAACATCATAGTAATGGGACAAATATATTTTATAGTATATGGGTATATATAACTAAAAACTATCATAGACACTTATGAAATCATAAAAAATACTGAAGGGAACTATTTTAAGTTATGTTGGTCATTTAATTATAAATAATTGGTTGAACAAATTTAAAAAGTAAAATTTTGATAAGTAATTTAATGTGAGACTGAACATATGTGTAGCATTATTAATCGAGACAAATAAAATGGTTTCTAGTATTGTCAATAAACATAACTAAAGAGGATTTATTAAAACTAAAACATAAAAAGAGAAGAAAATGAAAAGTTAGGGTTTGATAATACTATCCAAATTATATTAAAATAAACTTTATACTAAATAAAACTCTAGTGCATTTATGCAATTTCATTTGAAAATTTAAAAATTTGTCATCAACTAATGAAAATAGATAAACATAAATAAAAGTAAATTTAATTATTTTAATAATTAATTTTTGTCTTTTAAAAGAAAGAATATGAAAGACTTGGATATGTGTAATATTATTGAAGTTTTATTAATATGAATTCCATATTAATAATGTTAGTATTGTGAGAGTAAAGTTATCCAATTAAAAGTTTAACATCAATCAAGTTTTATTAATATGAGGTCTAAATTAAATAAGGCTAGTATTGTTTTTATATATTATTTTAGGGTTAGAGTAGTCAATCAAAAGTTTTTCTTGATAGTGTACTTTTATTAGTGATATAGATTTATTGATTTATATAGATGACATACTTATTGTTGTTAAGAGTATGCTACAGACTGACAGGTTGAAGAAACAGTTAAGTTCAAAATTTGAGATGAAAGAGTTGAGTACTTCAAAGAAAATTTTGGGTATAGAGATTCACAGGGATAGGAAAGTAGGCATACTATATTTATCTCAAAAGAAATATATTTAGAAAATTATTGAGCGATTTGGGGTACAAAATTCAAAGCCCGTGAGTACTCCACTTGACGCTCACTTTAGGCTTTCAGCAATTTTATCACCAAAGAGTGAGAATGAGGAGCAGTTTATGTCCTATATTCCTTATTCTAGTGTTGTCCTATGTTCCTTAATCTAGTGCAGTTGANTCACTTTAGGCTTTCAGCAGTTTTATCACCAAAGAGTGAGAATGAGGAGCAGTTTATGTCCTATATTCCTTATTCTAGTGTTGTCCTATGTTCTTTAATCTAGTGCAGTTGAGAGCATCATGTATGCTATGATTTTCACTCGTCCAAATATTTCACATGTAGTTAGTGTAGTTAGTCTTTACATGGCTAATCCCGATAAGATTCATTGGCAAGCTGTGACATGGATACTTCGTTATTTGAGATGCACTACAGATGTTGGCTTTGTATTTGGTAGAAGAGATGATATCAATTTTACTGTTGTTAGTTATGTTGATTTAGATTATGCGAGTGATCTAGATAAGAGGAGATCTCTGACAGGTTATGTTTTTACTCTATTTGGGTGCACTATAAGTTAAAGGGCGATCCTACAGTCTACAATTGCTCTATCTACCATAGAGGCAAAATACATGACAATATCAAAGCCAATTAAAGAAGCAAATTGGTTAATAGGTTTGCTATGTAACTTGGGCTTGGAAGAGGAGGTGATTACTGTGTTTTGTGATAATCAAAGTACAATACATTTGACCAAAAATCAAATGTATCATGAAAGGACCAAGCACATTGATGTTAGGTATCATTTCTTTCGTGATGTTATGGCTCAAGGTATTGTCACAGTAAAAATGACTGATATAACAGAGAACCCAACAGATATGTTTACTAAGTCAATACTAGTACTCAAGTTCAAGTATTGCTTGGACTTAGTTGGTGTTTGCACTGTTTAAGTTGTACCCTTTGGGGTATTTGATGAAAGCAACGGTCAAGTTTACTTTGATTGGATGACTTGATGGAATACTAGTCAAGGTGGAGATTTGTTAATAAATGACTTGTATTCCAAGTATTACATGGAGTATTGATTTGAGTTTGTCTTGTACACAAACTCTTGGACTTCATCTTCACATGGAAGACTATTGACTTAAAATACTAATTTGAGCCTACTTGGAATAAGTTGAAAACATCCTACACGTGATAGACTTTTAATGGTGGTTTTTACTTTGAAGAAGTAATATCCAAGTTGGATGGGATTTTTCTTCTCGAGTAGCATTATCAAGGTGTTTAATTCAGTCTTCTCCAACGACTCGGTAAAAAAAATTACAACACCAAAGGTGATGAAATTGGGATTTCACTCTATCTTGTTTCAAGTCCTCTTCAGGAAAATTAATCTTGGTGGAGAGAGGATTTTTTTTAGGACACTATTTATTTTTTATTGTGACGCCCCAAAATCTGGGTGTCTGTAATTACCCCATTGATCACCCATCAAACCGCTGAATACCTGTAGATACCGTGTAACTTAATACCACGCCGTTATGCCCCATTTATCGAGATTCATAGCTTAACAAAATTCGGATAGAGTCTCCTTTATATGGAGAGCTCTATCCAAAATACAACTTGTACAATCATACAACATTGACCACATCTGGTCCATTTATCCGTACTCATATAACAACAACCCAAACTTATATGACATATAATTTTAGACAAAATATAGTTCATATGAATTTGTTTTGCACTTTCTTGCACAATATTATATGTCCAAAAATATTTACACATGTATTTTACAAAAACGCAATTTAAAACCACATCTCGGCTTTTCTTCATCTATGAGGGCCCGAGTGAGAGTCATCCGTCGACGCATGTCCCGCACGTGAAATATTGTCCCTATAAAAGATGAGTTACGCTTAATAGGGTTTCTCCTAAAAAGGCTACTCTCTAACTTAAATGCATATGAAATGCTCACATGTAAGTCAACAAGCAAGAAATAATCCATTCAAGAATATGCAATTTATAATAGAATTTTTTTATGTCATGGCATGTCATGAGATGAAACTCACACATGCAACTAAACTCAAACCTTCACCGACTTCAATAACACATGTAATGTCATGCGTATGAATCCGGGCATTCCAATCCCCTGTCATTGATGTTACACTTCTAATGACCATTTTATAAAATAAAGCATGTATCTTTCTTGAGTACACGGATTTTGGTATCTCACTACCGATTTCATGACACCAATACATTTTTTTGGACTTGCACCGACGAAAGTGTATAAACTAGTAACTAGGTCTTACACCTGATGGAGAATCTAGCCCTTTTTACTATATCCAATACAAATTTTTTATGCAACTGTGCAACTCAGCCGGACCTAGGTCCAACCTTCCTGAATCCACGTCTCAACCACCAAGAATGATGTTTAATCCAAAAATATGCACACACACCCACACTCATGTCAAATGCCAACGAATGTGATACTTCATGTGCATATGCAAATTTAATGTACACTTGCAATTTCATTATCATGTTCACATGTCATGAGCTTAATATGAACATCTTAAATATCTTTCAACATTTTTTCATGGTCAATTACATCATAAGCATGTAACCACCATCAACAACCTCAATGTTAATATATCATAATGCATATATCAACATCAACTCTCAAGCATGTCATAACATAATCAATGCAAATAACACACTTAATCCACATAGGTATTTCAATAAACACCTTCAAGGTATAAATGTAAATACTTAGTATGTCCAATCAATACATTTCACAAAAAATCACAAAGAAGTAATTTCTAAACACTCAATTCATGCTAGAATTGATTTTAACCCTTCTCAATACCTATTTTTCACATTTCAACTACCATAGGTATGTGTCATACTATGTTCAACATGTCATGAGCACAATATGAACATTTTCAATTCCTTAATGTAATTTATGTCGTAAAACATATAATTACATTTCAACATCATCAAATTCCCAAATTGTTAATTATATCAGAGGCATATAATTACAATCCACATTTTCACCAAGTATGTTATAACATTTTCAATTGAACCAACATGCTACATCAACATAGGCATTTTATCAAACACCCAAAAGACATACAATAATGTAACACACAATCATACCTAATTTATCACATTTCTCATGAATTTACCAAACAAGTAAATTCTATAAACTCAATTCATGTAAGATTGGTTTAGTATATTTCTACACCTATTTCTCATACTCTAGTTACACTGGGAGTACATCAAACAAGAGAATTCATCTCAAGTCATATTACCCATATCATATGAAACCCTAAGTTGAAAATAAACATAATTAGGAAAAAATTCCTACCACTTGAAGCGTAAAACAAGTGATAGAAAAATCTCTCAAGACCCAAATCAAGTTTTAGCCCTTGATTTTTAAAATTTCGTTCTTTGAACTTCGTCAAAAGCCGTGTTTTTTGGTACATAGACGTAGCCTTCAACGCGTAGATGAACTTTAGTTCTTAACCCAAGTTGATTCGACGAACGTAGAGTCGTAGATCATAAAGAGAAGTTTGAAGAAAATCTTAATTTTCCCTCTCTTCTTCCCTCTCTCTTTTTCGGAAAAACCCAGCTGAACAAATGGGAAGAAAATATGATTTTCTACCCTACTTATACTCCTTGGAATACTTAGCCCTCGTTGCGCCACACGTCCTCCTTTCCCGGGTTCAATTTCGCCTCAAATCAATTAAATTTTGTTCTGGTACAGGTTCAAAATATTTTTATTTGAATTAACTTTAAATTATTTTTCACTTTTCACAATTTAATTCCCGATCTCATTTATTTAGGTCACACAACACCCGATCGCCTTGAGAAAAATTCGACTGTATCGAAATTTAACGAAAATTGAGTAGGTAACTAAATTTTGCGAGACAAATCCAACAGTGAGGTCCGTTTCATCAGTCGAGTTCTAAAAAAAATTGGATTTTCAACCCGTACCGTAGTGACTAATTACCGTTTTGCCTTTTTTTTAAAAAAATCAAATTTACTCGAATTTTACAATTATAATAGTGTGATAGAGTTGTGACGTTCTCGTTTTGTTATTTTTGTTTATCGAGAATGGCCTTTATAATCTCCAACCATTCAATGGTGAAATCTTGCTGATGTATTTCAGTCGTGGACGTAGGATTTCTTGTTGGGTCAAACCACGTAAATCTCTTGTGTTCTATTTTTCTATTTCGTTTCATTATTAGTTTGCTTGTGATTTTGGTTCATAACAATTTTCATATTTATTACAACTATACAAATTTGTTAATGGTCATAAATGATTGGTTGAAAGAATATCTATTACAAAATGCTTAGTTGAATTTTAATTTTACATAAGCAATGTATAAAATAAGTTTAAAAAACTCTAATAATAAAGTCTCTTAAAATTAGTTTTAAAAAATGGTATAAATGATTTCAGGGCAATTGCTTTTGACTTTTTTTTTTTTTTTGGTTATATAGTGCCTTCAAACACAAGCAATGACTAGTTCAATTATATTATACATAAAAGTGAGCCACATATTAGGGATGTTCATGAGAATATGATTTTTTTTTTTTTTGTTAACAAGAAAAAGAAATGATTTCTTGTGAGTTTTGCTAGTTTAGCAAGGTTAATTGTTATGGTCAAATAATGCTACTTAATCACAAATCGAAGTTGTATAGAATAATGGCAATGAAATAGAATCAATAGAATCTACAAACCCCATCGAAAATAATGTTCAATAGAATCTCATTTAATTACATAAGATGAATTATCGACAAACCCCATAGAAAATAATGAAATCAAACTCCCTCTTCTCTCTCAATTTTCCTATTTATTTCTTCTTTGTCTCACAATAGTTTCATAGAAAAAGTGATTCTTCAGTTGATCAAACAACTCGAATAGCAAAGAACCAGTTGATCAATCAACTTCATTAGAAAGAAGCAGGGGCAGGGGCAGGGGCAGAGGCAGAGGCACTGAAATCAGAGGATAATTCACTAGAAATAGGACCAGGGGCAGCACCATTACTCACGAGCTCGATCATGGCCCGGTGAGGGTTGGTCTTCACTTTATCACATAGATCTGGCAAAAACACTCCTGCACCATGTTTGAAAACATCATTAAAAATCATCGTATTGAAAATAACTGTACAGTCTCTATGTTCATTGTATTTATCTCTTGCCATATACCACAGGGATTTACTGAATGAGGAAGGCTCATTGTGTCCCCATTTTTATCTTAAAAAAAGTAGTCTAATGTCATCAAACTCAAGAGTCATTATGTATTTGATTGAGTCACTTTGACAAGTTCAACTAAACTGATGTGTTCACATATACCTATTAAAGCCATTCTACAAAAGGTATGTCACCATTCTACAAAAGGTATGTCACAGATTATGTATTTGGCAGAGTTCTAATGACCCTTTCAACCACATCAAAACTCATCTGCAATCAACATAAATGTTATGGATCCGTTTGGAGCTGACTTTTTTAGGTGTGAATCAAAGTTTTAAAGACTGAAATGAAAAAATCAGAGTTAAAAAAACTCTAAACCCTTTAGAGTATTTTCAAAAGAGTCGACTTTTCTTTGAAAATCCTTAAATAAACCTTATTTTTCAACTTTCTTTGGTGCTGATAAAAATTGTTTTTGTCCAAAATACGCTTGCTCTTTTCTATTGCCTAAAAGAATCTTTCAGCCTTTCTATTTTTCTTCATTGGAAATGCATTTTATCTGTCCTGCTTAATTCAAAGTTGAATTTATAAGTTAATCAAACAACCCTTTTCCACCAAATTTTAAAAACAAAAGAATTGAAGGTTTTAGAAGACTTCAGATATTATAGTTTGAATGCAAGACCTAGTAAGGCAAATTGAGTGGATAAAAAAGAACAAGTCGTCCTGAAGAATTTTTTTTTTTTTTTTATGGAACACAAAGGAAATAATATGCAAATTACCAAACATCATTGCAAAATCACATGTTGTCCTAACTAATTCACTTGCAACTAGAATTTATTTAGTTTTCAATCAGACTCTTTCAACTATTTTAAACAAGTGGCGCTGCTAGCATTCGAAATTAGAACGGGTACGTCCCCCTTTAGGCAATGGGAGGATTAGATGACTCGTTTATATCGTACCGATCAAGAACTGAACAGTTTGACCAAAGTTTGTCAATCACACGTACTCTATTCACGTTTTATTTTGAACCCAAGCCAATTAGAAGGATCATGATGTTTTCTTACCTTCTCCGGCGGCCAAATTGAAGTAAAGATCGACAATGTTGGGGCAGTTCCGGTAGCAAGATGGAGAGCAAAGCTTGGTAGTGAATTGTGGCTCAAGCAAGGCATCAGATGATATTCCAACAGAGTTCCTATCAACCCCACATGCACTAACACATTGATCAGTCTCTATGTACTCAGCCATCCTCGCAACAACCACTTCTGATGTCCGGCATTGATATGCCACCTTTCCGTCTTTTGTTGCGTAATTCTCCAACAAACACCTCTTGCCGGACGATGCAATTGAAAATGAACAAACATCCGTAGGCAAGTCCTCGCATATAATCTCACCTAATGTAGCAAAAAAATACATATAAATATTATTTAAAAAGCAAATTCAAATTTCTTTTCTTTTTTTAAAGATGATTTCGTTAACATGGAGAAAGGTATACGCATAAATAAAGTATGCTCCGATTTATAATGAAGAAACCCGAAACAAAAAAAAAAAAGAAAAAAGAAAAAAAGGGTAAAATACGCTTTTAATTCCCAAAGTATGAGCGTGTCTATTTAATCCCCAATCTTTTAATTGTGCCTATTTGGTCCGTAAGTATCCTAATTTGTGGTCCAATTCCAAACTTGCCTATGGTCAAACGCCATTCACATGGGACTAAATAAATGCAAAATTAAAAATCATGTGATTGGCGTATGACTAGAATTGTCACGNTATCCAAGTTGGATGGGATTTTTCTTCTCGAGTAGCATTATCAAGGTGTTTAATTCAGTCTTCTCCAACGACTCGGTAAAAAAAATTACAACACCAAAGGTGATGAAATTGGGATTTCACTCTATCTTGTTTCAAGTCCTCTTCAGGAAAATTAATCTTGGTGGAGAGAGGATTTTTTTTAGGACACTATTTATTTTTTATTGTGACGCCCCAAAATCTGGGTGTCTGTAATTACCCCATTGATCACCCATCAAACCGCTGAATACCTGTAGATACCGTGTAACTTAATACCACGCCGTTATGCCCCATTTATCGAGATTCATAGCTTAACAAAATTCGGATAGAGTCTCCTTTATATGGAGAGCTCTATCCAAAATACAACTTGTACAATCATACAACATTGACCACATCTGGTCCATTTATCCGTACTCATATAACAACAACCCAAACTTATATGACATATAATTTTAGACAAAATATAGTTCATATGAATTTGTTTTTTACTTTCTTGCACAATATTATATGTCCAAAAATATTTACACATGTATTTTACAAAAACGCAATTTAAAACCACATCTCGGCTTTTCTTCATCTATGAAGGCCCGAGTGAGAGTCATCCACCGACGCATGTCCCGCACCTGAAATATTGTCCCTATAAAAGATGAGCTACGCTTAATAGGGTTTCTCCTAAAAAGGCTACTCTCTAACTTAAATGCATATGAAATGCTCACATGTAAGTCAACAAGCAAGAAATAATCCATTCAAGAATATGCAATTTATAATAGAATTTTTTATGTTATGGCATGTCATGAGATGAAACTCACACATCCAACTAAACTCAAACCTTCACCGACTTCAATAACACATGTAATGTCATGCGTATGAATCCGGGCATTCCAATCCCCTGTCATTGATGTTACACTTCTAATGACCATTTTATAAAATAAATCATGTATCTTTCTTGAGTACATGGATTTTGGTATCTCACTACCGGTTTCATGACACCAATACATTTTTTTGGACTTGCACCGACGAAAGTATATAAACTAGTAACTAGGTCTTACACCCGATGGAGAATCTAGCCCTTTTTACTATATCCAATACAAATTTTTCATGCAACTGTGCAACTCAGCCGGACCTAGGTCCAACCTTCCTGAATCCACGTCTCAACCACCAAGAATGGTGTTTGATCCAAAAATATGCACACACACTCACACTCATGTCAAATGCCAACAAATGTGATACTTCATGTGCATATGCAAATTTAATGTACACTTGCAATTTCATTATCATGTTCATATGTCATGAGCTTAATATGAACATCTTAAATACCTTTCAACATTTTTCCATGGTCAATTACATCATAAGCATGTAACCACCATCAACAACCTCAATGTTAATATATCATAATGCATATATCAACATCAACTCTCAAGCATGTCATAACATAATCAATGCAAATAACACACTTAATCCACATAGGTATTTCAATAAACACCTTCAAGGTATAAATGTAAATACTTAGTATGTCCAATCAATACATTTCACAAAAAATCACAAAGAAGTAATTTCTAAACACTCAATTCATGCTAGAATTGATTTTAACCCTTCTCAATACCTATTTTTCACATTTCAACTACCATAGGTATGTGTCATACTATGTTCAACATGTCATGAGCACAATATGAACATTTTCAATTCCTTAATGTAATTTATGTCGTAAAACATATAATTACATTTCAACATCATCAAATTCCCAAATTGTTAATTATATCAGAGGCATATAATTACAATCCACATTTTCACCAAGCATGTTATAACATTTTCAATTGAACCAACATGCTACATCAACATAGGCATTTTATCAAACACCCAAAAGACATACAATAATGTAACACACAATCATACCTAATTTATCACATTTCTCATGAATTTACCAAACAAGTAAATTCTATAAACCCAATTCATGTAAGATTGGTTTAGTATATTTCTACACCTATTTCTCATACTCTAGTTACACTTGGAATACATCAAACAAGAGAATTCATCTCAAGTCATATTACCCATATCATATGAAACCCTAGGTTGAAAATAAACATAATTAGGAAAAAATTCCTACCACTTGAAGCGTAAAACAAGTGATAGAAAAATCTCTCAAGACCCAAATCAAGTTTTAGCCCTTGATTTTTAAAATTTCGTTCTTTGAACTTCGTCAAAAGCCGTGTTTTTTGGTACGTAGGCGTAGCCTTCAACGCGTAGATAAACTTTAGTTCTTGACCCAAGTTGATTCGACGAACGTAGAGTCGTAGATCATAAAGAGAAGTTTGAAGAAAATCTTAATTTTCTCTCTCTTCTTCCCTCTCTCTTCTTCGAAAAACCCAGCTGAACAAATGGGAAGAAAATCTGATTTTCTACCCTACTTATACTCCTTGGAATACTTAGCCCTCGTTGCGTCACACGTCCTCCTTTCCCGGGTTCAATTTCGTCTCAAATCAATTAAATTTTGTTCTGGTACAGGTTCAAAATATTTTTATTTGAACTAACTTTAAATTATTTTTCACTTTTCACAATTTAATTCCCGATCTCATTTATTTAGGTCACACAACACCCGATCGCCTCGAGAAAAATTCGATTGTATCTAAATTTAACGAAAATTGAGTAGGTAACTAAATTTTGCGAGACGAATCCAACAGTGAGGTCCGTTTCGTCAGTCGAGTTCTAAAAAAAGTTGGATTTTCAACCCGTAACGTAGTGACTAATTACCGTTTTGCCTTTTTTAAAAAAAAATCAAATTTACTCGGATTTTACAATTATAATAGTGTGATAGAGTTGTGACGTTCTCGTTTTGTTATTTTTGTTTATCGAGAACGGTCTTTATAATCTCCAACCTTTCAATGGTGAAATCTTGCTGATGTATTTCAATCGTGGACGTAGGGTTTCTTGTTGGGTCGAACCACGTAAATCTCTTGTGTTCTATTTTTCTATTTCGTTTCATTATTATTTTTCTTGTGATTTTGGTTCATAACAATTTTCATATTTATTACAACTATACAAATTTGTTGATTGTCATAAATGATTGGTTGAAAGAATATCTATTACAAAATGCTTAGTTGAATTTTAATTTTACATAAGCAATGTATAAAATAAGTTTAAAAAACTCTAATAATAAAGTCTCTTAAAATTAGTTTTAAAAAATGGTATAAATGATTTCAGGGCAATTGCTTTTGACTTTTTTTTTTTTTTTGGTTATATAGTGCATTCAAACACAAGCAATGACTAGTTCAATTATATTATACATAAAAGTGAGCCACATATTAGGGATGTTCATGAGAATATGATTTTTTTTTTTTTTGTTAACAAGAAAAAGAAATGATTTCTTGTGAGTTTTGCTAGTTTAGCAAGGTTAATTGTTATGGTCAAATAATGCTACTTAATCACAAATCGAAGTTGTATAGAATAATGGCAATGAAATAGAATCAATAGAATCTACAAACCCCATCGAAAATAATGTTCAATAGAATCTCATTTAATTACATAAGATGAATTATCGACAAACCCCATAGAAAATAATGAAATCAAACTCCCTCTTCTCTCTCAATTTTCCTATTTATTTCTTCTTTGTCTCACAATAGTTTCATAGAAAAAGTGATTCTTCAGTTGATCAAACAACTAGAATAGCAAAGAACCAGTTGATCAATCAACTTCATTAGAAAGAAGCAGGGGCAGGGGCAGGGGCAGAGGCAGAGGCACTGAAATCAGAGGATAATTCACTAGAAATAGGACCAGGGGCAGCACCATTACTCACGAGCTCGATCATGGCCCGGTGAGGGTTGGTCGTCACTTTATCACATAGATCTGGCAAAAACACTCCTGCACCATGTTTGAAAACATCATTAAAAGTCATCGTATTGGAAATAACTGTACAGTCTCTATGTTCATTGTATTTATCTCTTGCCATATACCACAGGGATTTACTGAATGAGGAAGGCTCATTGTGTCCCCATTTTTATCTTAAAAAAAGTAGTCTAATGTCATCAAACTCAAGAGTCATTATGTATTTGATTGAGTCACTTTGACAAGTTCAACTAAACTGATGTGTTCACATATACCTATTAAAGCCATTCTACAAAAGGTATGTCACCATTCTACAAAAGGTATGTCACAGATTATGTATTTGGCAGAGTTCTAATGACCCTTTCAACCACATCAAAACTCATCTGCAATCAACATAAATGTTATGGATCCGTTTGGAGCTGACTTTTTTAGGTGTGAATCAAAGTTTTAAAGACTGAAATGAAAAAATCAGAGTTAAAAAAACTCTAAACCCTTTAGAGTATTTTCAAAAGAGTCGACTTTTCTTTGAAAATCCTTAAATAAACCTTATTTTTCAACTTTCTTTGGTGCTGATAAAAATTGTTTTTGTCCAAAATACGCTTGCTCTTTTCTATTGCCTAAAAGAATCTTTCAACCTTTATATTTTTCTTCATTGGAAATGCATTTTATCTGTCCTGCTTAATTCAAAGTTGAATTTATAAGTTAATCAAACAACCCTTTTCCACCAAATTTTAAAAACAAAAGAATTGAAGGTTTTAGAAGACTTCAGATATTATAGTTTGAATGCAAGACCTAGTAAGGCAAATTGAGTGGATAAAAAAGAACAAGTCGTCCTGAAAAAATTTTTTTTTTTTTTTTATGGAACACAAAGGAAATAATATGCAAATTACCAAACATCATTGCAAAATCACATGTTGTCCTAACTAATTCACTTGCAACTAGAATTTATTTAGTTTTCAATCAGACTCTTTCAACTATTTTAAACAAGTGGCGCTGCTAGCATTCGAAATTAGAACGGGTACGTCCCCCTTTAGGCAATGGGAGGATTAGATGACTCGTTTATATCGTACCGATCAAGAACTGAACAGTTTGACCAAAGTTTGTCAATCACACGTACTCTATTCACGTTTTATTTTGAACCCAAGCCAATTAGAAGGATCATGATGTTTTCTTACCTTCTCCGGCGGCCAAATTGAAGTAAAGATCGACAATGTTGGGGCAGTTCCGGTAGCAAGATGGAGAGCAAAGCTTGGTAGTGAATTGTGGCTCAAGCAAGGCATCAGATGATATTCCAACAGAGTTCCTATCAACCCCACATGCACTAACACATTGATCAGTCTCTATGTACTCAGCCATCCTCGCAACAACCACTTCTGATGTCCGGCATTGATATGCCACCTTTCCGTCTTTTGTTGCGTAATTCTCCAACAAACACCTCTTGCCGGACGATGCAATTGAAAATGAACAAACATCCGTAGGCAAGTCCTCGCATATAATCTCACCTAATGTAGCAAAAAAATACATATAAATATTATTTAAAAAGCAAATTCAAATTTCTTTTCTTTTTTTAAAGATGATTTCGTTAACATGGAGAAAGGTATACGCATAAATAAAGTATGCTCCGATTTATAATGAAGAAACCCGAAACAAAAAAAAAAAAAGGGTAAAATACGCTTTTAATTCCCAAAGTATGAGCGTGTCTATTTAATCCCCAATCTTTTAATTGTGCCTATTTGGTCCGTAAGTATCCTAATTTGTGGTCCAATTCCAAACTTGCCTATGGTCAAACGCCATTCACATGGGACTAAATAAATGCAAAATTAAAAATCATGTGATTGGTGCATGACCAGAATCGTCACAATTTTTTTACAAATATTTGGAATTAGACCACGTAGATACAAATTAGAAATCTTAGAGACCAAATAGACACAATTGAAAATTTAGGGACTAAATAGACACTAAATGCATATTTTAGGCACTAAAAATGTATTTTACCTAAAAAAAAAGAAAGGTATAGTGATGGCAGATCTTCTATAGACATNCAAATTAGAAATCTTAGAGACCAAATAGACACAATTGAAAATTTAGGGACTAAATAGGCACTAAATGCATATTTTAGGCACTAAAAATGTATTTTACCTAAAAAAAAGAAAGGTATAGTGATGGCAGATCTTCTATAGACAANAGTCAACAAGCAAGAAATAATCCATTCAAGAATATGCAATTTATAATAGAATTTTTTTATGTCATGGCATGTCATGAGATGAAACTCACACATCCAACTAAACTCAAACCTTCACCGACTTCAATAACACATGTAATGTCATGCGTATGAATCCGGGCATTCCAATCCCCTGTCATTGATGTTACACTTCTAATGACCATTTTATAAAATAAATCATGTATCTTTCTTGAGTACATGGATTTTGGTATCTCACTACCGGTTTCATGACACCAATACATTTTTTTGGACTTGCACCGACGAAAGTATATAAACTAGTAACTAGGTCTTACACCCGATGGAGAATCTAGCCCTTTTTACTATATCCAATACAAATTTTTCATGCAACTGTGCAACTCAGCCGGACCTAGGTCCAACCTTCCTGAATCCACGTCTCAACCACCAAGAATGGTGTTTGATCCAAAAATATGCACACACACTCACACTCATGTCAAATGCCAACAAATGTGATACTTCATGTGCATATGCAAATTTAATGTACACTTGCAATTTCATTATCATGTTCATATGTCATGAGCTTAATATGAACATCTTAAATACCTTTCAACATTTTTCCATGGTCAATTACATCATAAGCATGTAACCACCATCAACAACCTCAATGTTAATATATCATAATGCATATATCAACATCAACTCTCAAGCATGTCATAACATAATCAATGCAAATAACACACTTAATCCACATAGGTATTTCAATAAACACCTTCAAGGTATAAATGTAAATACTTAGTATGTCCAATCAATACATTTCACAAAAAATCACAAAGAAGTAATTTCTAAACACTCAATTCATGCTAGAATTGATTTTAACCCTTCTCAATACCTATTTTTCACATTTCAACTACCATAGGTATGTGTCATACTATGTTCAACATGTCATGAGCACAATATGAACATTTTCAATTCCTTAATGTAATTTATGTCGTAAAACATATAATTACATTTCAACATCATCAAATTCCCAAATTGTTAATTATATCAGAGGCATATAATTACAATCCACATTTTCACCAAGTATGTTATAACATTTTCAATTGAACCAACATGCTACATCAACATAGGCATTTTATCAAACACCCAAAAGACATACAATAATGTAACACACAATCATACCTAATTTATCACATTTCTCATGAATTTACCAAACAAGTAAATTCTATAAACTCAATTCATGTAAGATTGGTTTAGTATATTTCTACACCTATTTCTCATACTCTAGTTACACTGGGAGTACATCAAACAAGAGAATTCATCTCAAGTCATATTACCCATATCATATGAAACCCTAAGTTGAAAATAAACATAATTAGGAAAAAATTCCTACCACTTGAAGCATAAAACAAGTGGTAGAAAAATCTCTCAAGACCCAAATCAAGTTTTAGCCCTTGATTTTTAAATTTTCGTTCTTTGAACTTCGTCAAAAGCCGTGTTTTTTGGTACATAGACGTAGCCTTCAACGCGTAGATGAACTTTAGTTCTTAACCCAAGTTGATTCGACGAACGTAGAGTCGTAGATCATAAAGAGAAGTTTGAAGAAAATCTTAATTTTCCCTCTCTTCTTCCCTCTCTCTTTTTCGGAAAAACCCAGCTGAACAAATGGGAAGAAAATATGATTTTCTACCCTACTTATACTCCTTGGAATACTTAGCCCTCGTTGCGCCACACGTCCTCCTTTCCCGGGTTCAATTTCGCCTCAAATCAATTAAATTTTGTTCTGGTACAGGTTCAAAATATTTTTATTTGAATNCATGTATTTTACAAAAACGCAATTTAAAACCACATCTCGGCTTTTCTTCATCTATGAGGGCCCGAGTGAGAGTCATCCGTCGACGCATGTCCCGCACGTGAAATATTGTCCCTATAAAAGATGAGTTACGCTTAATAGGGTTTCTCCTAAAAAGGCTACTCTCTAACTTAAATGCATATGAAATGCTCACATGTAAGTCAACAAGCAAGAAATAATCCATTCAAGAATATGCAATTTATAATAGAATTTTTTTATGTCATGGCATGTCATGAGATGAAACTCACACATCCAACTAAACTCAAACCTTCACCGACTTCAATAACACATGTAATGTCATGCGTATGAATCCGGGCATTCCAATCCCCTGTCATTGATGTTACACTTCTAATGACCATTTTATAAAATAAAGCATGTATCTTTCTTGAGTACACGGATTTTGGTATCTCACTACCGATTTCATGACACCAATACATTTTTTTGGACTTGCACCGACGAAAGTGTATAAACTAGTAACTAGGTCTTACACCTGATGGAGAATCTAGCCCTTTTTACTATATCCAATACAAATTTTTTATGCAACTGTGCAACTCAGCCGGACCTAGGTCCAACCTTTCTGAATCCACGTCTCAACCACCAAGAATGATGTTTAATCCAAAAATATGCACACACACCCACACTCATGTCAAATGCCAACGAATGTGATACTTCATGTGCATATGCAAATTTAATGTACACTTGCAATTTCATTATCATGTTCACATGTCATGAGCTTAATATGAACATCTTAAATACCTTTCAACATTTTTCCATGGTCAATTACATCATAAGCATGTAACCACCATCAACAACCTCAATGTTAATATATCATAATGCATATATCAACATCAACTCTCAAGCATGTCATAACATAATCAATGCAAATAACACACTTAATCCACATAGGTATTTCAATAAACACCTTCAAGGTATAAATGTAAATACTTAGTATGTCCAATCAATACATTTCACAAAAAATCACAAAGAAGTAATTTCTAAACACTCAATTCATGCTAGAATTGATTTTAACCCTTCTCAATACCTATTTTTCACATTTCAACTACCATAGGTATGTGTCATACTATGTTCAACATGTCATGAGCACAATATGAACATTTTCAATTCCTTAATGTAATTTATGTCGTAAAACATATAATTACATTTCAACATCATCAAATTCCCAAATTGTTAATTATATCAGAGGCATATAATTACAATCCACATTTTCACCAAGCATGTTATAACATTTTCAATTGAACCAACATGCTACATCAACATAGGCATTTTATCAAACACCCAAAAGACATACAATAATGTAACACACAATCATACCTAATTTATCACATTTCTCATGAATTTACCAAACAAGTAAATTCTATAAACCCAATTCATGTAAGATTGGTTTAGTATATTTCTACACCTATTTCTCATACTCTAGTTACACTTGGAATACATCAAACAAGAGAATTCATCTCAAGTCATATTACCCATATCATATGAAACCCTAGGTTGAAAATAAACATAATTAGGAAAAAATTCCTACCACTTGAAGCGTAAAACAAGTGATAGAAAAATCTCTCAAGACCCAAATCAAGTTTTAGCCCTTGATTTTTAAAATTTCGTTCTTTGAACTTCGTCAAAAGCCGTGTTTTTTGGTACGTAGGCGTAGCCTTCAACGCGTAGATAAACTTTAGTTCTTGACCCAAGTTGATTCGACGAACGTAGAGTCGTAGATCATAAAGAGAAGTTTGAAGAAAATCTTAATTTTCTCTCTCTTCTTCCCTCTCTCTTCTTCGAAAAACCCAGCTGAACAAATGGGAAGAAAATCTGATTTTCTACCCTACTTATACTCCTTGGAATACTTAGCCCTCGTTGCGTCACACGTCCTCCTTTCCCGGGTTCAATTTCGTCTCAAATCAATTAAATTTTGTTCTGGTACAGGTTCAAAATATTTTTATTTGAACTAACTTTAAATTATTTTTCACTTTTCACAATTTAATTCCCGATCTCATTTATTTAGGTCACACAACACCCGATCGCCTCGAGAAAAATTCGATTGTATCTAAATTTAACGAAAATTGAGTAGGTAACTAAATTTTGCGAGACGAATCCAACAGT
Organism: Ilex paraguariensis; assembly: GCA_963454935.2. Lineage (NCBI taxonomy): Eukaryota > Viridiplantae > Streptophyta > Magnoliopsida > Aquifoliales > Aquifoliaceae > Ilex > Ilex paraguariensis. The sequence continues at coordinate 1,150,434 of CAUOFW020000225.1, read as the reverse complement.
GAGGTCCGTTTCGTCAGTCGAGTTCTAAAAAAAGTTGGATTTTCAACCCGTAACGTAGTGACTAATTACCGTTTTGCCTTTTTTAAAAAAAAATCAAATTTACTCGGATTTTACAATTATAATAGTGTGATAGAGTTGTGACGTTCTCGTTTTGTTATTTTTGTTTATCGAGAACGGTCTTTATAATCTCCAACCTTTCAATGGTGAAATCTTGCTGATGTATTTCAATCGTGGACGTAGGGTTTCTTGTTGGGTCGAACCACGTAAATCTCTTGTGTTCTATTTTTCTATTTCGTTTCATTATTATTTTTCTTGTGATTTTGGTTCATAACAATTTTCATATTTATTACAACTATACAAATTTGTTGATTGTCATAAATGATTGGTTGAAAGAATATCTATTACAAAATGCTTAGTTGAATTTTAATTTTACATAAGCAATGTATAAAATAAGTTTAAAAAACTCTAATAATAAAGTCTCTTAAAATTAGTTTAAAAAAATGGTATAAATGATTTCAAGGCAATTGCTTTTGACTTTTTTTTTTTTTTTGGTTATATAGTGCCTTCAAACACAAGCAATGACTAGTTCAATTATATTATACATAAAAGTGAGCCACATATTAGGGATGTTCATGAGAATATTTTTTTTTTTTTTTTTGTTAACAAGAAAAAGAAATGATTTCTTGTGAGTTTTGCTAGTTTAGCAAGGTTAATTGTTATGGTCAAATAATGCTACTTAATCACAAATCGAAGTTGTATAGAATAATGGCAATGAAATAGAATCAATAGAATCTACAAACCCCATCGAAAATAATGTTCAATAGAATCTCATTTAATTACATAAGATGAATTATCGACAAACCCCATAGAAAATAATGAAATCAAACTCCCTCTTCTCTCTCAATTTTCCTATTTATTTCTTCTTTGTCTCACAATAGTTTCATAGAAAAAGTGATTCTTCAGTTGATCAAACAACTCGAATAGCAAAGAACCAGTTGATCAATCAACTTCATTAGAAAGAAGCAGGGGCAGGGGCAGGGGCAGAGGCAGAGGCACTGAAATCAGAGGATAATTCACTAGAAATAGGACCAGGGGCAGCACCATTACTCACGAGCTCGATCATGGCCCGGTGAGGGTTGGTCTTCACTTTATCACATAGATCTGGCAAAAACACTCCTGCACCATGTTTGAAAACATCATTAAAAATCATCGTATTGGAAATAACTGTACAGTCTCTATGTTCATTGTATTTATCTCTTGCCATATACCACAGGGATTTACTGAATGAGGAAGGCTCATTGTGTCCCCATTTTTATCTTAAAAAAAGTAGTCTAATGTCATCAAACTCAAGAGTCATTATGTATTTGATTGAGTCACTTTGACAAGTTCAACTAAACTGATGTGTTCACATATACCTATTAAAGCCATTCTACAAAAGGTATGTCACCATTCTACAAAAGGTATGTCACAGATTATGTATTTGGCAGAGTTCTAATGACCCTTTCAACCACATCAAAACTCATCTGCAATCAACATAAATGTTATGGATCCGTTTGGAGCTGACTTTTTTAGGTGTGAATCAAAGTTTTAAAGACTGAAATGAAAAAATCAGAGTTAAAAAAACTCTAAACCCTTTAGAGTATTTTCAAAAGAGTCGACTTTTCTTTGAAAATCCTTAAATAAACCTTATTTTTCAACTTTCTTTGGTGCTGATAAAAATTGTTTTTGTCCAAAATACGCTTGCTCTTTTCTATTGCCTAAAAGAATCTTTCAACCTTTATATTTTTCTTCATTGGAAATGCATTTTATCTGTCCTGCTTAATTCAAAGTTGAATTTATAAGTTAATCAAACAACCCTTTTCCACCAAATTTTAAAAACAAAAGAATTGAAGGTTTTAGAAGACTTCAGATATTATAGTTTGAATGCAAGACCTAGTAAGGCAAATTGAGTGGATAAAAAAGAACAAGTCGTCCTGAAAAAATTTTTTTTTTTTTTTTATGGAACACAAAGGAAATAATATGCAAATTACCAAACATCATTGCAAAATCACATGTTGTCCTAACTAATTCACTTGCAACTAGAATTTATTTAGTTTTCAATCAGACTCTTTCAACTATTTTAAACAAGTGGCGCTGCTAGCATTCGAAATTAGAACGGGTACGTCCCCCTTTAGGCAATGGGAGGATTAGATGACTCGTTTATATCGTACCGATCAAGAACTGAACAGTTTGACCAAAGTTTGTCAATCACACGTACTCTATTCACGTTTTATTTTGAACCCAAGCCAATTAGAAGGATCATGATGTTTTCTTACCTTCTCCGGCGGCCAAATTGAAGTAAAGATCGACAATGTTGGGGCAGTTCCGGTAGCAAGATGGAGAGCAAAGCTTGGTAGTGAATTGTGGCTCAAGCAAGGCATCAGATGATATTCCAACAGAGTTCCTATCAACCCCACATGCACTAACACATTGATCAGTCTCTATGTACTCAGCCATCCTCGCAACAACCACTTCTGATGTCCGGCATTGATATGCCACCTTTCCGTCTTTTGTTGCGTAATTCTCCAACAAACACCTCTTGCCGGACGATGCAATTGAAAATGAACAAACATCCGTAGGCAAGTCCTCGCATATAATCTCACCTAATGTAGCAAAAAAATACATATAAATATTATTTAAAAAGCAAATTCAAATTTCTTTTCTTTTTTTAAAGATGATTTCGTTAACATGGAGAAAGGTATACGCATAAATAAAGTATGCTCCGATTTATAATGAAGAAACCCGAAACAAAAAAAAAAAAAGGGTAAAATACGCTTTTAATTCCCAAAGTATGAGCGTGTCTATTTAATCCCCAATCTTTTAATTGTGCCTATTTGGTCCGTAAGTATCCTAATTTGTGGTCCAATTCCAAACTTGCCTATGGTCAAACGCCATTCACATGGGACTAAATAAATGCAAAATTAAAAATCATGTGATTGGTGCATGACCAGAATCGTCACAATTTTTTTACAAATATTTGGAATTAGACCACGTAGATACAAATTAGAAATCTTAGAGACCAAATAGACACAATTGAAAATTTAGGGACTAAATAGGCACTAAATGCATATTTTAGGCACTAAAAATGTATTTTACCTAAAAAAAAGAAAGGTATAGTGATGGCAGATCTTCTATAGACAAGAAGGCAGAAGACATGTCATCCTCAAGAACAAAAGAATAAGCATTTACAAACCCATTTCAAAACAAAGAACAAAAAGCATAAGAAAATTGGTATGTGAATGCATACAAACATTGTGTATACGAAGAGAGATGAAGAAAAAGATACCTAGTGTTCCATGGAGGAAGAGAGAGCAAGCAAAGAAGAGAATCAATGGAGATGTCCTTGAAAAAGCCATAGATAGATCGTTTATTTTGTTCTTGTTTTGCTTGTCTATGGAAAGAAAGGGATTGCTTTGGGGGAGATTTGGAGGAAAAGAATTATGTTGAGGATTGAAAAGGGTTGGTGAGAGAGAGGAAATGGAGGATGTTGTTTGTGTATGTGAGTTTTAATGATGGAAATGGTGAGCTGCCTTAATATAGGGTTTGCTCACCGCCTTGATGTGCTCTTCTTGCCTTCTAAGTATCTCCTCCTATTTTGANGCATTCCAATCCCCTGTCATTGATGTTACACTTCTAATGACCATTTTATAAAATAAAGCATGTATCTTTCTTGAGTACACGGATTTTGGTATCTCACTACCGATTTCATGACACCAATACATTTTTTTGGACTTGCACCGACGAAAGTGTATAAACTAGTAACTAGGTCTTACACCTGATGGAGAATCTAGCCCTTTTTACTATATCCAATACAAATTTTTTATGCAACTGTGCAACTCAGCCGGACCTAGGTCCAACCTTTCTGAATCCACGTCTCAACCACCAAGAATGATGTTTAATCCAAAAATATGCACACACACCCACACTCATGTCAAATGCCAACGAATGTGATACTTCATGTGCATATGCAAATTTAATGTACACTTGCAATTTCATTATCATGTTCACATGTCATGAGCTTAATATGAACATCTTAAATATCTTTCAACATTTTTTCATGGTCAATTACATCATAAGCATGTAACCACCATCAACAACCTCAATGTTAATATATCATAATGCATATATCAACATCAACTCTCAAGCATGTCATAACATAATCAATGCAAATAACACACTTAATCCACATAGGTATTTCAATAAACACCTTCAAGGTATAAATGTAAATACTTAGTATGTCCAATCAATACATTTCACAAAAAATCACAAAGAAGTAATTTCTAAACACTCAATTCATGCTAGAATTGATTTTAACCCTTCTCAATACCTATTTTTCACATTTCAACTACCATAGGTATGTGTCATACTATGTTCAACATGTCATGAGCACAATATGAACATTTTCAATTCCTTAATGTAATTTATGTCGTAAAACATATAATTACATTTCAACATCATCAAATTCCCAAATTGTTAATTATATCAGAGGCATATAATTACAATCCACATTTTCACCAAGCATGTTATAACATTTTCAATTGAACCAACATGCTACATCAACATAGGCATTTTATCAAACACCCAAAAGACATACAATAATGTAACACACAATCATACCTAATTTATCACATTTCTCATGAATTTACCAAACAAGTAAATTCTATAAACTCAATTCATGTAAGATTGGTTTAGTATATTTCTACACCTATTTCTCATACTCTAGTTACACTTGGAATACATCAAACAAGAGAATTCATCTCAAGTCATATTACCCATATCATATGAAACCCTAGGTTGAAAATAAACATAATTAGGAAAAAATTCCTACCACTTGAAGCGTAAAACAAGTGATAGAAAAATCTCTCAAGACCCAAATCAAGTTTTAGCCCTTGATTTTTAAAATTTCGTTCTTTGAACTTCGTCAAAAGCCGTGTTTTTTGGTACNTGGTATAAATGATTTCAAGGCAATTGCTTTTGACTTTTTTTTTTTTTTTGGTTATATAGTGCCTTCAAACACAAGCAATGACTAGTTCAATTATATTATACATAAAAGTGAGCCACATATTAGGGATGTTCATGAGAATATGATTTTTTTTTTTTTTGTTAACAAGAAAAAGAAATGATTTCTTGTGAGTTTTGCTAGTTTAGCAAGGTTAATTGTTATGGTCAAATAATGCTACTTAATCACAAATCGAAGTTGTATAGAATAATGGCAATGAAATAGAATCAATAGAATCTACAAACCCCATCGAAAATAATGTTCAATAGAATCTCATTTAATTACATAAGATGAATTATCGACAAACCCCATAGAAAATAATGAAATCAAACTCCCTCTTCTCTCTCAATTTTCCTATTTATTTCTTCTTTGTCTCACAATAGTTTCATAGAAAAAGTGATTCTTCAGTTGATCAAACAACTCGAATAGCAAAGAACCAGTTGATCAATCAACTTCATTAGAAAGAAGCAGGGGCAGGGGCAGGGGCAGAGGCAGAGGCACTGAAATCAGAGGATAATTCACTAGAAATAGGACCAGGGGCAGCACCATTACTCACGAGCTCGATCATGGCCCGGTGAGGGTTGGTCTTCACTTTATCACATAGATCTGGCAAAAACACTCCTGCACCATGTTTGAAAACATCATTAAAAATCATCGTATTGANTTTTCACAATTTAATTCCCGATCTCATTTATTTAGGTCACACAACACCCGATCGCCTTGAGAAAAATTCGACTGTATCGAAATTTAACGAAAATTGAGTAGGTAACTAAATTTTGCGAGACAAATCCAACAGTGAGGTCCGTTTCATCAGTCGAGTTCTAAAAAAAATTGGATTTTCAACCCGTACCGTAGTGACTAATTACCGTTTTGCCTTTTTTTTAAAAAAATCAAATTTACTCGAATTTTACAATTATAATAGTGTGATAGAGTTGTGACGTTCTCGTTTTGTTATTTTTGTTTATCGAGAATGGCCTTTATAATCTCCAACCATTCAATGGTGAAATCTTGCTGATGTATTTCAGTCGTGGACGTAGGATTTCTTGTTGGGTCAAACCACGTAAATCTCTTGTGTTCTATTTTTCTATTTCGTTTCATTATTAGTTTGCTTGTGATTTTGGTTCATAACAATTTTCATATTTATTACAACTATACAAATTTGTTGATTGTCATAAATGATTGGTTGAAAGAATATCTATTACAAAATGCTTAGTTGAATTTTAATTTTACATAAGCAATGTATAAAATAAGTTTAAAAAACTCTAATAATAAAGTCTCTTAAAATTAGTTTAAAAAAATGGTATAAATGATTTCAAGGCAATTGCTTTTGACTTTTTTTTTTTTTTTGGTTATATAGTGCCTTCAAACACAAGCAATGACTAGTTCAATTATATTATACATAAAAGTGAGCCACATATTAGGGATGTTCATGAGAATATTTTTTTTTTTTTTTTTGTTAACAAGAAAAAGAAATGATTTCTTGTGAGTTTTGCTAGTTTAGCAAGGTTAATTGTTATGGTCAAATAATGCTACTTAATCACAAATCGAAGTTGTATAGAATAATGGCAATGAAATAGAATCAATAGAATCTACAAACCCCATCGAAAATAATGTTCAATAGAATCTCATTTAATTACATAAGATGAATTATCGACAAACCCCATAGAAAATAATGAAATCAAACTCCCTCTTCTCTCTCAATTTTCCTATTTATTTCTTCTTTGTCTCACAATAGTTTCATAGAAAAAGTGATTCTTCAGTTGATCAAACAACTCGAATAGCAAAGAACCAGTTGATCAATCAACTTCATTAGAAAGAAGCAGGGGCAGGGGCAGGGGCAGAGGCAGAGGCACTGAAATCAGAGGATAATTCACTAGAAATAGGACCAGGGGCAGCACCATTACTCACGAGCTCGATCATGGCCCGGTGAGGGTTGGTCTTCACTTTATCACATAGATCTGGCAAAAACACTCCTGCACCATGTTTGAAAACATCATTAAAAATCATCGTATTGGAAATAACTGTACAGTCTCTATGTTCATTGTATTTATCTCTTGCCATATACCACAGGGATTTACTGAATGAGGAAGGCTCATTGTGTCCCCATTTTTATCTTAAAAAAAGTAGTCTAATGTCATCAAACTCAAGAGTCATTATGTATTTGATTGAGTCACTTTGACAAGTTCAACTAAACTGATGTGTTCACATATACCTATTAAAGCCATTCTACAAAAGGTATGTCACCATTCTACAAAAGGTATGTCACAGATTATGTATTTGGCAGAGTTCTAATGACCCTTTCAACCACATCAAAACTCATCTGCAATCAACATAAATGTTATGGATCCGTTTGGAGCTGACTTTTTTAGGTGTGAATCAAAGTTTTAAAGACTGAAATGAAAAAATCAGAGTTAAAAAAACTCTAAACCCTTTAGAGTATTTTCAAAAGAGTCGACTTTTCTTTGAAAATCCTTAAATAAACCTTATTTTTCAACTTTCTTTGGTGCTGATAAAAATTGTTTTTGTCCAAAATACGCTTGCTCTTTTCTATTGCCTAAAAGAATCTTTCAACCTTTATATTTTTCTTCATTGGAAATGCATTTTATCTGTCCTGCTTAATTCAAAGTTGAATTTATAAGTTAATCAAACAACCCTTTTCCACCAAATTTTAAAAACAAAAGAATTGAAGGTTTTAGAAGACTTCAGATATTATAGTTTGAATGCAAGACCTAGTAAGGCAAATTGAGTGGATAAAAAAGAACAAGTCGTCCTGAAGAATTTTTTTTTTTTTTTTATGGAACACAAAGGAAATAATATGCAAATTACCAAACATCATTGCAAAATCACATGTTGTCCTAACTAATTCACTTGCAACTAGAATTTATTTAGTTTTCAATCAGACTCTTTCAACTATTTTAAACAAGTGGCGCTGCTAGCATTCGAAATTAGAACGGGTACGTCCCCCTTTAGGCAATGGGAGGATTAGATGACTCGTTTATATCGTACCGATCAAGAACTGAACAGTTTGACCAAAGTTTGTCAATCACACGTACTCTATTCACGTTTTATTTTGAACCCAAGCCAATTAGAAGGATCATGATGTTTTCTTACCTTCTCCGGCGGCCAAATTGAAGTAAAGATCGACAATGTTGGGGCAGTTCCGGTAGCAAGATGGAGAGCAAAGCTTGGTAGTGAATTGTGGCTCAAGCAAGGCATCAGATGATATTCCAACAGAGTTCCTATCAACCCCACATGCACTAACACATTGATCAGTCTCTATGTACTCAGCCATCCTCGCAACAACCACTTCTGATGTCCGGCATTGATATGCCACCTTTCCGTCTTTTGTTGCGTAATTCTCCAACAAACACCTCTTGCCGGACGATGCAATTGAAAATGAACAAACATCCGTAGGCAAGTCCTCGCATATAATCTCACCTAATGTAGCAAAAAAATACATATAAATATTATTTAAAAAGCAAATTCAAATTTCTTTTCTTTTTTTAAAGATGATTTCGTTAACATGGAGAAAGGTATACGCATAAATAAAGTATGCTCCGATTTATAATGAAGAAACCCGAAACAAAAAAAAAAAAAGGGTAAAATACGCTTTTAATTCCCAAAGTATGAGCGTGTCTATTTAATCCCCAATCTTTTAATTGTGCCTATTTGGTCCGTAAGTATCCTAATTTGTGGTCCAATTCCAAACTTGCCTATGGTCAAACGCCATTCACATGGGACTAAATAAATGCAAAATTAAAAATCATGTGATTGGTGCATGACCAGAATCGTCACAATTTTTTTACAAATATTTGGAATTAGACCACGTAGATACAAATTAGAAATCTTAGAGACCAAATAGACACAATTGAAAATTTAGGGACTAAATAGGCACTAAATGCATATTTTAGGCACTAAAAATGTATTTTACCTAAAAAAAAGAAAGGTATAGTGATGGCAGATCTTCTATAGACAAGAAGGCAGAAGACATGTCATCCTCAAGAACAAAAGAATAAGCATTTACAAACCCATTTCAAAACAAAGAACAAAAAGCATAAGAAAATTGGTATGTGAATGCATACAAACATTGTGTATACGAAGAGAGATGAAGAAAAAGATACCTAGTGTTCCATGGAGGAAGAGAGAGCAAGCAAAGAAGAGAATCAATGGAGATGTCCTTGAAAAAGCCATAGATAGATCGTTTATTTTGTTCTTGTTTTGCTTGTCTATGGAAAGAAAGGGATTGCTTTGGGGGAGATTTGGAGGAAAAGAATTATGTTGAGGATTGAAAAGGGTTGGTGAGAGAGAGGAAATGGAGGATGTTGTTTGTGTATGTGAGTTTTAATGATGGAAATGGTGAGCTGCCTTAATATAGGGTTTGCTCACCGCCTTGATGTGCTCTTCTTGCCTTCTAAGTATCTTCTCCTATTTTGACACATTCTCTATATTTCTGGGACGCGTTTGGCTGACCTCTCTCTCTCTCTCTCTCACACACACACACACACATGTATGATACGTGTTTTGTTGTTGACGCCAAAAAAAGACATGTTTGGATGTCTTGATGTTGAATTTTGGAAACTTCCCCAATCATATCCCATCGTATTCTCACTCTATTAACGTTTAAGGGTGGTTAGTAATTAACTCTATTCTCTTGCAAAAAAGAAGTCTCAATTTTGATACTTCTAACACCCCTTAAGAGTCAACCATTTTTATTCTTCAAAGAACATGTCTTTAAGTTAACTCGAATTACAGTGAACAATTCAGAGTTTAATAGAATAATTGGCGTAAATTTAAATATCCTATAACAAAAAAATATATGTATATATATATATATTCTCATTCTGTTCTTTGTTTTATAGTTTTTTCTCTTCAGCTGGGCTCCAAAAGCTAACCAACTAATAATTAATTATTTACTAATCAGCACTTTCCATGGAAATTTCCATGATTAAGATTTTTTAAAAAGTTTATTCAGTGTGATGCATGAGAGATTGATTGCCCGAAATTGCTCATTTGATATTTGCATCAATTAATCCCATGAATCACTACAATTCATAACTCTCTGTCATACCCAAAATTATGCTTTCATTAAAAAGAATATGAAGGCCATTATCTAGTTAGTGCTAACCATTTATACATAATTATTTACTAAACTGCTTTGCTAATCTAATCACTGCATCCATTGGATTAACTAGTCTAGCATTGGACAGAGTACAATGTCAATCTTAATACAATAATATATTAGGAATAATAATCAAAAAAATAGACCAAAAACAAAGACCAAATGATGTGACATTAGCTTAATAGTATTGTTGGTTTCACTTTTACGCACTTGAAATTCAAATTTGTCCCATTATAATAATGTCAAATCATTTGGTCTATATTTTTAGTCTTCTTTTTTTGTTAGTGTAGCACTACTCATATATTAGATCACCAAATAAATTAGAATATTGCAGTGCATATGACACTAGATTAGGTCTGTCAATAATATCGGGTGAGACAAGTTCGTATCAAATTTTAGTGAATTCGTGTCAAAAAATATTTTATTCATTCATGATTCATTTATTAATTTGCATCAAACGAATCGTATCTTGAATTTCTTTTGATTAATTTCACTCACGCTCAATTCGTTTATTAATCGCCTCGTTTTAGATCCACTTATTTACAAAATAGATAACCTTAAGGAAGACTTAAACATTCTACTTTTGTATCATATTCGTATTATGTGATATTTTAACACCCCTACACTAGATATTTTCTTGCTCTATTATTTTGTTTTAATTTCCCTCAACTTCTAACTCATGATTAATAATAATAATAATAATTTTTGCGTCACCAATAATTCTCAAAACTCATTGAGCCGAAGACCAAAGGGAAACCAGCAGGAAGTTGAAGGGTCATTGTGCAGAAAAGTTTAGGTGCCAACACTGTTAGTTCTACGTTCACATCGAAAGGCCACGTTGACTCCACGTGTCAACTTCTAATATGGTGAAACCCAACGACCCAAAAAAAGTCAGAAATTTGCGAAGGCGCCGCCTCGGAGAAAACTTCAAAGTTAATCAGACAGGAAGGAAGGTGGTTAGTTCCAGTTTCATATTAACTGTCATTTCTTCTAGAAGTTCTAGGAGGTTCTTTTCTATGCAATGTGACCGACAAGGTCAACGTAGACCCACTCCAACCCCCTAACAGATGTCATTGCATGTATCAGCTTTTGATATAATAAGGACAGGAATCTATGGAGGCACTTAACCTAGGATTAGTATTTATAATTGAATTGAGTTTTGTGAGTTTGTGAGTTGAATCTGTCAGGTTTATTTTTTTAAACAAGTTTAATGCTTCATTCGATAGAAGGATAGAAAATAAAAATGATGAAAAGAGTAATATTATACTGACTAAATTTTAGAACAAAATTAAGAGCCCAAATAATATAACAGTATATTATTTATAATTTTTATTGGGACCCAAATGACATGATACCAAATAAAAATGTCTAAGTTAGTTATCATGTCATTTGAACTCTTAATTTGGTCCCAAAATTTGGTTAGTATAACATTACTGAGATGGAAAATAAAAGGGACACATTTTTTATCTTTTATGCTCTGTTTGATAGGAATGATGGAAAGTAGAAGAGATGTATTTTCTATCATTCAAGGATGAAAAATAAGAATAATACATTTTCCTTCCTTTGTGTTTAGTTGGATGGATGGAAAATACAAATGACTAATTTTTTTTTTAATTTTTTTTTTGTACTGGATAAGATTAGGAGTGACAATCAAGTCATATCATGTCATGTCTGATTTGTATTGAGTTATAAAATTATGAGTCTTTTATATTTCTTGTTTGCATGTCAGGTAATTTTCAAATTCGTGTCGAGTTATAATCAAGTTTGTGTCATAAAATTCGTGTCGCATTCGACTCGTGTCATTTTTTTATTTTTTATTTTTTAAATGTATTATATATATACATATTTATCATTGTATTTTTATATGAAATTAATGTATACATAATATATAGACAAATAAGATACATTTCAACACAAATAATTACCTTTTCATCCACTTTTTTTCCAATTTTGGAGGCATTGATTTTGATGAGTTAAAAGGAAAGTTAATTCATCCACTTTTCTATCTTTCTTTTTTTTTCTTCTTTACCAAACATGATATTTTTTTTATCCCTCCAATTTTTCATTCTTTCATTTTTTCATCATACCATATAGAGCATAAAATATTATTCAAGTGCGGTTTGTTTAAAAAATGAGCCGAATCAAGTCCAAAACGAGGAATAGCTCGACTATTTTACGTATAAACGAATCGAGCTTTACGAGTTTAAATTAAATCTGAGCCTAAAAAATTATTTAAACACGTCTCGTTTAGAACACGAGCTGATCTAGAATCGAATCTTATCTGAATCAAACCCGAATAATTCCGTTCAATTATCAATCCTACTTAGGATGGAATTTAAAGACATTCACAAAAATCAAAAGGCTAGTATTCGTATGATTGAATAAAATGTTTGACATAAACTCACTCGTTTTATTGTACTCGAGTAGCTTTAGTTGCATATAACCTGAGATTAATGAATACGTGTGTTTTTGTCAATATATAGTTTGTACGATACGAACATGGTAAGCACCAGAAGGGTGAAAATTGCCAGAAGGGTGACTGACGTAACACCTATTGTTCTACAAAAAGAGACTTGAAACGTCATTTTATATGGACAGCTATGGTGATCATAAACTAATGAGTGAAAAGTTGCATGCCCTTTATTTCGTTTTCATTAGAATGATCTCTGCATATTGAAACTGAAAAACTAATCTTATTTAGAACTAATTTATTTTTGTCATTACATTAGGTGAATCTTACACAACAATTGAAATAGCGACACCTAATTGAACAAGGTGAGATTCCTACAACAAAAAACAAGATTAGAAATGGGCAAAAAATGTGTTCGACATGTCTCATCGAATACTTGAGTCAATCGGTGTTTAAACTGAGAGAATTGAGAATATTGTATATAATGGATTACACTTGCGTACCATAGATCCAATCATTTGACTAATTAGGAGGTCTACAATTTGAACCTTATAAATAATGAGCGTGTGTATGTGACGAAAGAAAATCAATTCTTATTAGGTCTAACAACTAAATTTAATCCCGCACGAGCTACTTAAAAACTTTCATCCCAATTTTTCTTAGGAGCAAGACATCCACATCCATGTAAACAGAAAATATTCCTAATTTTTACTCCCTTTTTTCGGTGTTAAAAATGGATATGGAATAGGTTTCTCCACATATTCGTTAGGAAATATTACTCTTCAACACCAAACAACCAGGGGCGGCCCAACAAATCTGGAGGCCCTAAGCGATAATATAAAATGGGGTCCTATTAATAGGTAATAATTATTAAAATATATTCATTTAAAAACTATTTTTCTAACTTTTTGAGATGTAAAAATATTGATTAAATTTTTATATTCAAATTTTGTTAATATATCTTTTTCAATGGATAATATAGCTAATTCATTTAATATTTCTTATGACATAGTTGATCGGAGATAATATTTTATTAATTTAAATTTTGAAAAATATTTTTTCGCCAAAGCAACTGTTACCGGTATTATTAACAATATTCTAAAAGCTATACATGCATTTGGAAAAGAATCTAATTGTTTTATATAATTTAAGGTTTCTGTTGAAGTGATAATTTCAGATTGTTAGATTTTTCTTAACACAACCAATTTTTAAAATAAATCTAAATCATCAATATCAGAAAATAAATCATGCTTCAAAAAAATTTTAAGGTTAAGACAATAACTTTTCAAACTATCATCATCTAAGGATTTTAATTTTTTAAAACAAAATAAAAAACTAAAAATATTTTCATATATTTTGAATTATTCAAATCTGCTCTTGATCGAAGAAATAGCTACATCAACTATAAATAAAAAAATACTCAATTCTAAAAGATTCTTTAGTCGATAGTGTTATTGTATTCTCAATTATAGATGAGAGAGATGTTAAGAGATAGATGTTAAGAGAGAGAGAAATGTTAAGAGATAAATGTTACTAGTCATATCTATCTTCCTTGTTACAAAAGCCTATCAGTCTTATATAGTTGACAAGAAGTCTAGCAATCTACAATACCTGGCAAGTTGAGTAATTTTTTAAATAAGTAAAATTTGGACCCTCTCAAAGCAGCCCATTCAAAATATATTTATCCAAAACTAAAACTCCTACTTGGGGGCCCCAAAATTTTATACAAACTAGAGGCCCTAGGCGGCCAACTAAGTGCCCTAGGCCTAGGGCCGGCCCTGCAAATAACTATTTGTAAGATATTCCAACGCACTTATGTTAGAGCCAAATTCAAAGTCTCACTACGTGCTCTAGACGCTGAAGAATAAATTTAACCCCCACCAAACTATTGTAATTGTGAAAACTTGAACACAAGCATTAAGCAAAAAAATTCAAATTTTCACTCATTTCATATACTAGTGTGCTATGCTACGGTGTATCTCCCTTTTGACTTTTCCTAGTAAACTCCAATTGCCATGAAGAATTAACTGTATTAAACTGAAGTTTCAAGTACAATTTAGATGACATCTATTGAACACTGGACACAGCCAACACAGCTAGACAACAATTTTTGCATGTTGATCCACCTCGTCGGCAAAACCCATGGTGTAACAATGAGAAATGTTTGTTGGGCATATTTGTTCGGCTGATTTACGTCTGAGAAAAGGGCATAAAACATAATAGAAACAAGCAATCTTTACTTAGAAAGAAACTAAAATGGCAAACAATCTGACTAGAAAAGACAATTGGAAAATTCTGTTGTAACACTAATGCTTCGTCTGGTACAATAAAAAAATAAAAAGTTAGAAAGATGAAAGTTAGTTTCACACACAACTTTGAATATTGTCCAGAAACTTATATTGTAAGAAGATAGTTGATATGATATGATATGATATATATATACACACACAAATAATATATGTGTTTAATAGACTGTAATTACTTCTATATTTAATTAGATAATAACTTAAAAAATATGGTTGTTAGAATACTAACCGTTAGAGATTTTTGGTATTCAACAACTGAAATTTTAATATAAAAGTAAGGACAGAAAATAATTAAACAAATTATTAAAAAGTGGGTTTAATACTAGTTAATATTTTATTTTATTTAAGCGAGTCAAGGGGACCCATTACCCAGGTCGTGGACTAGGCACAACAATGTGGTTCGTAGATTTCAGAAATCTCCTCCGCAAGTCCCACTCCTGCGCACGTGAGAGNGAGATGGAAAATAAAAGGGACACATTTTTTATCTTTTATGCTCTGTTTGATAGGAATCATGGAAAGTAGAAGAGATGTATTTTCTATCATTCAAAGATGAAAAATAAGAATAATACATTTTCCTTCCTTTGTGTTTAATTGGATGGATGGAAAATACAAATGACTAATTTTTTTTTTAATTTTTTTTTTGTGCTGGATAAGATTAGGAGTGACAATCAAGTCATATCATGTCATGTCAGATTTGTATTGAGTTATAAAATTATGAGTCTTTTATATTTCTTGTTTGCATGTCAGGTAATTTTCAAATTCGTGTCGAGTTATAATCAAGTTTGTGTCATAAAATTCGTGTCGCATTCGACTCGTGTCATTTTTTTATTTTTTATTTTTTTATTTTTAAATGTATTATATATATACATATTTATCATTGTATTTTTATGTGAAATTAATGTATACATAATATATAGACAAATAAAATACATTTCAACACAAATAATTACTTTTTCATCCACTTTTTTTCTAATTTTGGAAGCATTGATTTTGATGAGTTAAAAGAAAAGTTAATTCATCCACTTTTCTATCTTTCTTTTTTTTCTTCTTTACTAAACATGATATTTTTTTTATCCCTCCAATTTTTCATTCTTTCATTTTTTCATCATACCATATAGAGCATAAAATATTATTCAAGTGCGGTTTGTTTAAAAAATGAGCCGAATCAAGTCCAAAACGAGGAATAGCTCGACTATTTTACGTATAAACGAATCGAGCTTTACGAGTTTAAATTAAATCTGAGCCTAAAAAATTATTTAAACACGTCTCGTTTAGAACACGAGCTGATCTAGAATCGAATCTTATCTGAATCAAACCCGAATAATTCCGTTCAATTATCAATCCTACTTAGGATGGAATTTAAAGACATTCACAAAAATCAAAAGGCTAGTATTCGTATGATTGAATAAAATGTTTGACATAAACTCACTCGTTTTATTGTACTCGAGTAGCTTTAGTTGCATATAACCTGAGATTAATGAATACGTGTGTTTTTGTCAATATATAGTTTGTACGATACGAACATGGTAAGCACCAGAAGGGTGAAAATTGCCAGAAGGGTGACTGACGTAACACCTATTGTTCTACAAAAAGAGACTTGAAACGTCATTTTATATGGACAGCTATGGTGATCATAAACTAATGAGTGAAAAGTTGCATGCCCTTTATTTCGTTTTCATTAGAATGATCTCTGCATATTGAAACTGAAAAACTAATCTTATTTAGAACTAATTTATTTTTGTCATTACATTAGGTGAATCTTACACAACAATTGAAATAGCGACACCTAATTGAACAAGGTGAGATTCCTACAACAAAAAACAAGATTAGAAATGGGCAAAAAATGTGTTCGACATGTCTCATCGAATACTTGAGTCAATCGGTGTTTAAACTGAGAGAATTGAGAATATTGTATATAATGGATTACACTTGCGTACCATAGATCCAATCATTTGACTAATTAGGAGGTCTACAATTTGAACCTTATAAATAATGAGCGTGTGTATGTGACGAAAGAAAATCAATTCTTATTAGGTCTAACAACTAAATTTAATCCCGCACGAGCTACTTAAAAACTTTCATCCCAATTTTTCTTAGGAGCAAGACATCCACATCCATGTAAACAGAAAATATTCCTAATTTTTACTCCCTTTTTTCGGTGTTAAAAATGGATATGGAATAGGTTTCTCCACATATTCGTTAGGAAATATTACTCTTCAACACCAAACAACCAGGGGCGGCCCAACAAATCTGGAGGCCCTAAGCGATAATATAAAATGGGGTCCTATTAATAGGTAATAATTATTAAAATATATTCATTTAAAAACTATTTTTCTAACTTTTTGAGATGTAAAAATATTGATTAAATTTTTATATTCAAATTTTGTTAATATATCTTTTTCAATGGATAATATAGCTAATTCATTTAATATTTCTTATGACATAGTTGATCGGAGATAATATTTTATTAATTTAAATTTTGAAAAATATTTTTTCGCCAAAGCAACTGTTACCGGTATTATTAACAATATTCTAAAAGCTATACATGCATTTGGAAAAGAATCTAATTGTTTTATATAATTTAAGGTTTCTGTTGAAGTGATAATTTCAGATTGTTAGATTTTTCTTAACACAACCAATTTTTAAAATAAATCTAAATCATCAATATCAGAAAATAAATCATGCTTCAAAAAAATTTTAAGGTTAAGACAATAACTTTTCAAACTATCATCATCTAAGGATTTTAATTTTTTAAAACAAAATAAAAAACTAAAAATATTTTCATATATTTTGAATTATTCAAATCTGCTCTTGATCGAAGAAATAGCTACATCAACTATAAATAAAAAAATACTCAATTCTAAAAGATTCTTTAGTCGATAGTGTTATTGTATTCTCAATTATAGATGAGAGAGATGTTAAGAGATAGATGTTAAGAGAGAGAGAAATGTTAAGAGATAAATGTTACTAGTCATATCTATCTTCCTTGTTACAAAAGCCTATCAGTCTTATATAGTTGACAAGAAGTCTAGCAATCTACAATACCTGGCAAGTTGAGTAATTTTTTAAATAAGTAAAATTTGGACCCTCTCAAAGCAGCCCATTCAAAATATATTTATCCAAAACTAAAACTCCTACTTGGGGGCCCCAAAATTTTATACAAACTAGAGGCCCTAGGCGGCCAACTAAGTGCCCTAGGCCTAGGGCCGGCCCTGCAAATAACTATTTGTAAGATATTCCAACGCACTTATGTTAGAGCCAAATTCAAAGTCTCACTACGTGCTCTAGACGCTGAAGAATAAATTTAACCCCCACCAAACTATTGTAATTGTGAAAACTTGAACACAAGCATTAAGCAAAAAAATTCAAATTTTCACTCATTTCATATACTAGTGTGCTATGCTACGGTGTATCTCCCTTTTGACTTTTCCTAGTAAACTCCAATTGCCATGAAGAATTAACTGTATTAAACTGAAGTTTCAAGTACAATTTAGATGACATCTATTGAACACTGGACACAGCCAACACAGCTAGACAACAATTTTTGCATGTTGATCCACCTCGTCGGCAAAACCCATGGTGTAACAATGAGAAATGTTTGTTGGGCATATTTGTTCGGCTGATTTACGTCTGAGAAAAGGGCATAAAACATAATAGAAACAAGCAATCTTTACTTAGAAAGAAACTAAAATGGCAAACAATCTGACTAGAAAAGACAATTGGAAAATTCTGTTGTAACACTAATGCTACGTCTGGTACAATAAAAAAATAAAAAGTTAGAAAGATGAAAGTTAGTTTCACACACAACTTTGAATATTGTCCAGAAACTTATATTGTAAGAAGATAGTTGATATGATATGATATGATATATATATACACACACAAATAATATATGTGTTTAATAGACTGTAATTACTTCTATATTTAATTAGATAATAACTTAAAAAATATGGTTGTTAGAATACTAACCGTTAGAGATTTTTGGTATTCAACAACTGAAATTTTAATATAAAAGTAAGGACAGAAAATAATTAAACAAATTATTAAAAAGTGGGTTTAATACTAGTTAATATTTTATTTTATTTAAGCGAGTCAAGGGGACCCATTACCCAGGTCGTGGACTAGGCACAACAATGTGGTTCGTAGATTTCAGAAATCTCCTCCGCAAGTCCCACTCCTGCGCACGTGAGAGTCCTAAAATCTCTCTTTAATTCAAAGGCTAAATAACACTAATATATATATATATATATATATATATATATATATATATATATATATATACTCAAGTACCTTTAGATATTTAATCGATGTGGGATTGCGTTTTCACACATAAAAAATACTCTTTTAGTTAAAATATTGTAACAATCCCCCACTTATATTTAATAAAATATACACTATATAAGTAACCGGGCAATAAATAAAATAGCATGCGTTGCAAAAGTGACAATGCCTTTAAACCTTTACTTAGTGCTTCAATGTTCCCGTGCTAGAGTCAAAATGGACTTAGCCTTTAAACGATGATTACTTAAGGGTATGTAGAACCATATCACACACATGATATTCAAGGTGTCCAAAACCAAACTTCAGAAATCAGCACATTTTNTGATATATATATATATATATATATATATATATATATATATATATATATATACTCAAGTACCTTTAGATATTTAATCGATGTGGGATTGCGTTTTCACACATAAAAAATACTCTTTTAGTTAAAATATTGTAACAATCCCCCACTTATATTTAATAAAATATACACTATATAAGTAACCGGGCAATAAATAAAATAGCATGCGTTGCAAAAGTGACAATGCCTTTAAACCTTTACTTAGTGCTTCAATGTTCCCGTGCTAGAGTCAAAATGGACTTAGCCTTTAAACGATGATTACTTAAGGGTATGTAGAACCATATCACACACATGATATTCAAGGTGTCCAAAACCAAACTTCAGAAATCAGCACATTTTCGGCCTTATGTTTTATCCCAATTTCTTGAGTACTCTAGAGAATTAGCCCAAATTCTCATAGGAAGCGGCCCATCTTCCACACTTATGTCGGTGAGTCTATCAAGGATCTTCTCGTAACTAAGACATCCCACCCAAAAAGGGCTATAGAATTCATTAAGAGATATTGATCTCATCCTCCAAATTTTCATTGCGAGATCACATGTACTTTACACTATAAGGATGGACAATGAATATAAAATTTCAACAATGATATAAATTTCATTGATACATGTTTCACAAATCAAGTCACTCTATGATTCGTTTGTCCCATTAACCTAGTTCTTTGAATCTCCAGTCTCTAAGTTGGGTATCCTCATATGTAACTTGATCAAATATGGGCTTGAGTCCAATTTCCCTCGATGTACTCCAGATCTTTTCTCTAGTTAGAGCTTTTGTTAACGAATCGACAAAATTATCAGTCAATCTCACATAATCAACATTGATCGCACCATTATTCAAGTATGATCTCACAATACTGTGTTTTCTTCTCACAGATATGGATTTTCTATTATAGCACTTATTACGTACTCTACCTATTGCGGCATTACTATCACAATGAATTAACACGGGTGACACTGTTTTAGCCCACAAAGGTATATCAAACAATAAATCATGAAGCCACTAAGCTTCCTCACTAGCTGAAACTAGCGCAATCAATTCAGCTTCTATTGTTGACCTTGCAATAATTTGTTGCTTCTTTGATTTTCAACTTATAGCTCCACCACCTAAAGTAAAATCATAACCTGTAGTGGACATAGAATCACCCGATAGGGTATTCTAATCTTCATCACAGTAACCTTCAAGTACAGCAGGATAATTCTTATAAAATAAACCAACGTGTATAGTTCTTTTTAGATATCTCATAAGACGACATATTGCATTCCAATGATCCATACTAGGTCTACTAGTAAATCTACCAAGTAAACCCACCGCATAGGCAATATCAGGTTTAGTACAATCAGTGGCATATCCAAGACTACCAATTATGCTTGCATACTCTATTTGATTAATTACATCACTTTCTTTTTTTTTGTTGGAAATACATGAATACTTGAATCAAAAGGGGTGCAAGCAAGTTTACAATCAGAAAAGTTATATGTTTCAAGATTTTTTCTATGTAATGAGATTGATCAAGCATAATTCTATCAACACTCTTTGTGATTTTCATGACAAGAATCACATTTGCATAACCCAAGTCTTTCATGTCAAAATTTATGTTTAGTAAAGCCTTGGTAGTCTCAATCACATATAAGCTAGTGTCAAATATCAAAAGATCATCAACATATAAACAAATAATAATATGTTCACCATTTTCAGATTTTAAGTAAATACATTTGTCACTCTGATTAACCTTAAACCCATTAGCTAAAACATACGGATCAAATTTTTCGTGTCATTGCTTGGGCGCCTGTTTAAGTCCATATAAAGATTTAGTTAATTTACAAACTTTATTTTCATGACCTTGTTAAATAAACTCTTCTAGTTGGTCCATATAAATTTCTTCCTCTAGATCACCATTTTAAAAAGTTATTTTTACATCCATTTGATGTATTTCTAAATTATGTATAGCAGCTATAGATATTAGCAATCTTATGGATGTAATTCTAGAGCCTGGAGAAAACGTATCAAAGAAACCTAAATCTTCTTTTTGTTTAAAACCTTTAGCTACCAACCTCGCCTTATACTTATCTATCGTTCCATCATATTTGAATTTTCTCTTTAACACCCATTTGTAACTAATAGTTTTACAACCAGGAGATAAATCTACCAAATTTCATGTTTTGTTTGTTATGAGTGAATCATATTCATCATTTACAACTTCTCTCCATAAGTCTGAATTGGGAGATGTTAAGGCTTCTTGTAAGTTGGTTGGATCTCCTTCAACATTATAAATATACGTGATCTAAACCAAAATCTTTTTCTACTTTACTCCTCCCAGGTTCATGTTCTTTTTGTTCTACATTTTCAGTCAATGATGAACTAGGAATATCACTAGACATTGGCATATTATCATCAACCCCACTATTTTTATATTTAAAAGGGAATTTATTTTCATGAAATATAGCATCTAGTAATTCAATTACCACATTATTCTCTAGGTCTAAAATTCTATATGTGTTTACTAACTAGTGCATATCCAATAAATACACATTTAGTCGTTCTTATTCCTAATTTAGGAATTTTAGGATCAGTCATCCTAATATAAGCTAAACAGCCCCATACTCTAACGTAATTCAAGTTAGGCTTTCTTGTTCTCCACAATTCATAAGAAGTAACTAGATTTTGTTTACGAGAAACTTTATTCATAACATAATTTCCAGTTAAGAATGCCTCTCCCCACAAATTTTTAGGTGCACTAGAACTAGCTAACATAACATTGATTAAGTTGATCAAAGTTTTATTTTTACGTTCAACTACACCATTAGATTGAGGAGAGTATGGTGGTGTAGTTTCATGAACTATTCTTAAAGACTGTATATGTTCAATTAATTCAAATGATTCATACTCTCTACCTCTATCACTTCTAAATCGTTTAATTTTTCTATCAAAACGATTTTCTACTTCTTTAATAAAAATGGTGAGTTTTTCAAAAGCATCACTTTTATTTTTCATAAGATAAACATAAATGTATTTTGAAAAGTCATCGATGAAAGTTATAAAATATCTTTTTCCACCACGAGTCAAAATTCCTTCAAATTCACATATGTCCATATGTATCAATTCTAATAATTCATAATTTCTTTCTACTTTGATATGAGGTTGTTTTGTTATTTTTGTCATGCTACAATATTCACATTTTTCAAAATTATTGTGTAACTTAGACAATAAACCTATATGGCTCATATTTTTTAAATATTTGTTATTAACATGACAAAAACGATCATGCCACATATTCACACAAGAAATAATGTAAACAAAAGAAGTAATTTTATTCATTTCAACATTCAACTTAAACATATCATCACAAGCATAACCTTTCCCAACAAATGACCTATTCTTGATCAAAACAAACTAATCAGATTCTATGGTTTGTTTGAAACCAGCCTTATTTAAAAGATAACCAGAAACCAAATTCTTTCTGATTTCAGGAGTGTGAAGAACATCTCTTAGGGTCAAAATTCGGCCAGAGGTAAATTTGAGTTGAACATCTCTCATGCCCAAAACACTCACAATATATGAATCACCAAGCAACACTTTTTTATCATTTTCAACGGGAGAGTAAGACGTGAACCAAGATTTATCATGACAGACATATCTGAAAACTCCAAAATCTGCCCACCACCCTTCACTATTCTCAATAAAATTAACCTCAGAAATTATGACAACAAGTGGTTCTTCGGTCACATTAGCTTGAGGAGCATAATCCTGTTTTTTAAAACGACAATCTTTTGCAAAATGGCCAGACTTTTCACACATAAAACAAGCACCATTATTTGAATGATTATTTTTATTATATGATTCTTGTTTGGAAGGGGTCCTTGGTTTGGTGCTTGGTTCCATTTCTTTTGAAAATAGTTTTTATTTGAAGCCCTATTAAACTTTTTCATGTTATTACGTCTAGGCTTCAAATAGGCATTGTTTCTATTATTTTGACCCTTAGAGATGTTATCATTAGATGTAATAAAATGTACATTATTGTTGTTTCCATTACCATTGAGATTTCCATTAATGTCGTTGGTCCTGTCCTGGTTTCTGGCCTCTTCCTCAATTCGAAACCGAGCCATTAGATTCACCATGCTTAATTCTGACTACTTGTGACGAAGTCCCTGTGATACTCTTTTCATGAAACTAGCAATTTGTCAATAACTGCATCAACTTGCATCTGTTTATCTACTTTGATTCATTTGGACACAATTTTGTGAACAATCATCTGTAACTCATGTGTTTGAGCAATTACAGATCTATTTTCCACCATCTGAAATTTAAAATAGCGGCTACAAATATATTTTTTCATCCTTGCTTCCTATGTGTCATACTTCGCCTACAAAGCTTTCCAAATCTTCTTGGCAGAATAATAGAAATTGGAATAGTAATCATATAGCTCATTGAAAAGACAATTGAGCAAATAATTGCGACAATTATCTTCGTCAGTCTCCCATAGTGCTAAATTCTTTTCATGTTCTGCTAACTCTTCTACACCTTCCTTATTCACCTTATTTGGATTTTTTGAAGTGAGAATCCATGCGACCTTCATCAGTTTAAGATAGAACAGAACTTTCTTCGTCCACCTTTTGAAGAATTGTCCACTGAATCGAAACGGTTTGTTAAGATCGTTTGATCCAACAGATGAAACAGTAGAAGTGGTTATCGCAGAATTCTCCATTGGATTCAAAATCGTCTTAAATTGTTGGAAAAAATTGGATGCACATAAAGTGAACGACAAGGTGAGGCGCGGACTAAGTCGTTCTCTTAAGAAAATTCGCACCCATTTATGAAAGAATCACAACGCAGAAAGTAGTAACACGTTGTCCTCAGGATACAACAACCCAACCTATTGATTGTTGCTTCACTCAGATCTGCACAATCTAATGAAGCAGAAGCTTTACACACCTTTGAATATTGTCCAGAAATTTATATTGTAAGAAGATAGTTGATATGATATGATATATATATATATATATATATATATACATATTTGCTCTTGTGATACGTCTTTTAATATCCCAAAATTGTCTCACCAGGACTTACAAACGGGATAAGTCAGACACTCCCTCTCGAGCTGACAAAGGCTAGGTGACAAGGGTAAACCAAACTAAACAATGATTTACTAAATTGAAAAATTAGATTTAAAAATGAGTAGGTTATTCAGAACTAATTCTATAACTATCTCATCTAAATCTTCATTTAGTACTATACATAATATAGTAAATGAAGAAGAACATGAGTATGGAGAAACTAAAGTAGATTGGAGTGGATGGAACATTCCTAAAGTCTCACATAAAGACATCTATAAAACTAATTGATTCTCTAAAACCTTTAATGAAGAACTGCAAGTAAAAATCATTGAACAAGTTTATCCCCTCAGTAAGGATGAAGAAACTTGTCAATTACTTAGCAGAGAAACCCTTAAAAAACATAAGTCCAAAGGTTTTAATTTTATTCACCTTGGCTTAGTACAGGTTGCAATAAAACCCTTAATTCCATTAGGGAAAAATGCAGCAGCACTATAACCCTAAGAGATGCTAGGTTCTTGGATTACGAACTCAGTATTTAGGATTAATGGAAACAGGTCTCCATAAAGGACTAGTTTATTTTAATTGCTTCCCAAATTTCACATTAAGTCTAGGATGCAAAAATACTCCTATGGCTTTAACCTTAGGAATAAAACTGTCAAGACATATCACTAGACTAGTAAAAGAAACAGAATCAATTGTTCTTATCTATAGGATTTATTATAAATGCATTAACACAAACCTGAATGTGCATGCATTACAAAAAAGTTCTATTGGTAGTACATTATTGATTCAAGCTAGTACTGGTCAATCTAATATCCAAGTCCCTAAGCAAATCAAGTGAAAGGATGTTGAGCTCCCAGAGTCTTGGATAGTTAAAAATGAAAACCATGACAAAGATAGTGAAAACACTACAGCTAACTTAGAAAGTGTCCAACGGTTTACTGATGGATCAGTAAGAATCTCTTTTGACTCTGCAAGATCCAGTAGATCAAGCAGAGTATTCTCTAAACCTATCCAAATTAAAGAAGGTAGGAAATTTGATGTTTATTCTAGTATATCCAGAAGAGATAAAGAATTAGCGGAAGAAATAGAGAGAAAATTTAAGTTAAAGGGAATCGATAATTCCACCGCACAAATTAGTCAACCATGTTAGACTCGACATCAGAGTGTTCCACAACCTAGTCCCAAGGATGAAAAGGAAGAAGAAGACTTCACCCTTTCACCTACAGCCAGTGATTTACAAAGCACTGCCTCAGTAAACCATCAACTTCTCACCATTAAGAAGGACAATGGATTGTTCTTACCTAACATGATTAAATTAGGTAAAGAATTTAAATCTAAAGAAAATGAATCTAAAAGACATTTGTACTTTAAAAGATTCAATAATAACCAACAAAAAGAAATAATGAAACAATGGGTTAAGTTAATGCACAAAATAGAAACAGAAATTCTATTTTTTGACTACCTTGAAACTCATCACAAAAAAGTAAAAGTAGTAACAAAACATAAGTGAAAAACTCCAGAGAATTCCACGATATCATCTAGTCATCCTCCAACAGAATCTANTTTTTGACTACCTTGAAACTCATCACAAAAAAGTAAAAGTAGTAACAAAACATAAGTTAAAAACTCCAGAGAATTCCACGATATCATCTAGTCATCCTCCAACAGAATCTGTAGTTTTTAGTCATTTAAATAAGGAAGTTATAGCTTCACCTTTCAAGATTCCTACTAATGAATCCAATAAAAAGGTAATTGAGCAAAACAACTTCACCAACCAAAGCTTAATAACTATAGGTAAACAGCTTGATAAAATTGAAACTAAAATCGATGAAATCAAGTCATCTTCAATTAAAAAATTAGAGAAGCCTCTAATCAATCTACCTAAAGACAGAACTAGTTTAGGATTAAGAGATAAGCAAACAATTCACAAAATTGAAGAACTTATTTCTAAAAGAGGGTCCAAAGCTGGATCATCCCAAGTAACAGTTATTAACCAAACTTCTGATAATTCAGAAACCAATAGCTCAAAAAGCTCACTTGATTCTAAAATAAAAAAAAATTAGAAGAACAATTTAATAACTAAAAAATTAATAAATTGAATTTTTCAAAAGTTAATCCAACTAGTACTAGTAAAAATTAGTATCCCAAACCAACACCACCAGATCTTCAATTTGAAAAAAAAATATTAATAATCAATTTTTAGTTCAATCCAACAAACTCTATGAATGGAACATAGATGTGTTGAGTGAACAAGAAATTATTAACAAAATTAGTCATCTATCCATGGTAGCTAATAGTTATGTCTCAAATCTTGACCTTACTAAACCAGAACTAGTTGATATGATCACTTCTGGTTTCATAGGAATGTTAAGAAAATGGTGGGACAACTACCTTACCCAAGAGTCAAGAGATGGCATCAAATATGTTGTTGTTCTTGATAATGAAGGTATACCAGTTTTTAATGAAAGAATTGGAAAAGCAAAAGATGATGGGATTAACACTCGCATCTTCACAATAATCAAACATTTTGTTGGCACACCCAATAATATTGAAGCAAAGATCCATGACCAGCTTAGTAACCTTAGGTGTCCAACACTTAGTGATTTCAGATGGTACAAAGACGTATTTATCTCCAGAGTAATGCTTAGGCCAAACTGTGATAAATCTTTTTGAAAAAAAAAGTTTGTCAATGGCCTACCTAACTTATTTGCTCATAAGATTAGGAAAGCACTTAGTAAAGAAACTAGAATCATAGAATATAATTCATTAACATATGGTGATCTTGTTAGTACCATCCAAAAGGAAGGAATGAGGATGTGTATTAACAAGAAAATTAGTAAACAACTAAAAGATGAAAAGAAAAAGGCTAAATATGAAATGGGTGATTTCTATGAACAATATGGTTTCCAGTCAGTAGCACCATCTTGCAGAAAACCAAATTCACACAAGCCTTATACTCGTAGTAAAAGCCACTACAAACGTAGTAAAAAGACTATTACTAATCCAACCTATTATGACAAATCTAGTAAAAAAAACCCAGAAAGCCTTATAAGCGTAAAACTTATAAGAAAAAATCAGGAAAAAAAGATAGTAAAAAAGATAAAGATGTTAAATGTTATAACTGTGGCAAGAAAGGTCATATCAGCCCAGATTGTCCAGTTAAAAAACAAGTCAAAAGATTGAATCTAACCCAAAAAGATGAAGAAGAAATTCTCAACATTTTTAGGTTAAACAATCTTACCCATAGCGAAGAAAGTTCAGATTACTCAAACAATTCTGAAAGTTCTTCAAATTATCAATCAGTCTCTAGTAACCATATTGAACCTAAAATCAAATAAGATTGCAAAGATAGTTATTGTAAAACAGTCAAGGTTATCACCAAACAAAATGAGGAAGAACATATCCCCATTGAGTTAATTAGTAAAATTGAAGACTCAGATTTAAAAGTCAAAATATATCAAGAAATTAAAAGATTTGTTTGATAGAAAAGACACAAAACAATCTTTCAATCAAAAATAATTAATTAGTATTAACACAACAATGGAAAGATTTAGTAAGGAAAAAAAGAAAGAAATTACCTTACAAGATCTCTAGAGTAAAATTAATAAGTTAAAATTTAAAATAAAAGATTTAAAAGCTCAAGATAAAAAACTTGAATAAGCTTTAAGTCTTTAACAACAGATAATTTTGACACTACAAAGGATTTTGATCCTGAAAAACAGCCACAGAATAATCAACAATCTGAGACAAAATCTCATGATGGAACAGACTTTCAGGGGATACTCATAACCTCCACCTCTCTAGTGGAACCTTTGGGTGTAACGAACCTACCATTCACGATGGATGTTCCCAAGCTAATGATGATCCTAGAATAAATCTAGTTAACAAAATTAATTTTCAAAAATGGTATTCTAAAGTAAAAATCATCATTGCTAGTGATTTTGAATTATAAACTATTGCCTTAATTGACACTGGTGCAAATGTAAATTGTATACAAGAAGGCATTATCCCAACTAAGTACTATCAAAAAATCATTAAAAACTTAGTTCAACAAATGTTAGTAAAATGAATGTTAAATACAAACTACCAAGTGTGCATATCTACCAAAATAATGTATGTTTTAAAACATCATTTATCCTAGTACAAGATATGACTGATGAAGTAATTCTTGGTTTACCTTTTGTATATTCGTTGTACCATTTTACAACGGATACAAATGGACTAACAACCAAACCACTTGGTCAATCAGTAACTTTTAAGTTTGTGACCAAACCAGAAGTTAAAAAATTAAAACAACTTAAAGATCATTTAATCTCTAAGTGTCTTAATTTGATTAACCAAAAAACTAAACAAGTGAAATTTCTCAAAGAAAAAATTAATCACAAAAGAATTCAAGAACAGCTAACCAACACAATCTTAATTGAAAAAATTGATCAGTTTAAAGTAAAAATGGAAGCAGAAGGATGTTCTAACCTTTCTACAGTATTCTGGCATAGGAAGAAACATATGATTAATCTTCCTTACATTAAAGGATTTAAGGAACAAAATATTCCAACTAAATTCAAACTCATCCAAATGAACCATGAAATAATGAAAATCTGCAAAAAAGAAATTTCTGAATTAATCAAAAATGGTATCATTCAAAAAAGCAAATCTCTTTGGTCATGCCCAACTTTCTATGTCATCAAAAAAGCAAAAATAGAAAGATGCACACCGAGACTAGTAATTAATTACAAGGCTTTAAATTCTGTATTGGAATTGATCAGGTACTAAATTCCAAATAAACAGAATTTAATCAAAAGACTTAATAATGTGGCCATATTTTCAAAATTTGATATGAAGAGTGGAATTCTGGCAGATTATGAAATCTCTAGAAGACAGATATAAAACTGCATTTACAACTCCTTTTGGGCATTATGAATGGAACGTAATGCCCTTTGGATTGAAAAATGCACCTAATGAATTTTAAAATATAATTAATGAATTTTTTAACTCCATTAGTTATTTTTCTATAGTCTATAAAGATGATGTCCTCATCTTCTCTAGATCTATAGAAGAACACTAGAAGCACCTCTATGCATTTTTAGAGATTGTCAAACATAATGGTCTTGTCATCTCTGCTAATAAAATCAAGTTATTCCAAACCTCAGTAAGGTTTCTTGGCTACAACATCCAACAATCAACTATTGTTCCCATCAGTCGTTCTATCTAATTTGCAGATAAGTTCCTTGATGAGATTATAGACAAAACTCAATTGCAAAAATTTTTAAGTTCTCTAAACTATATTTCTGACTTCTATCAGGATCTTAAGAAACCATTAAACCTCTGTATAACAGACTCAAAGGAAATCATTCTCCTTGGATATCTGTTCATACATCCATAGTCCAACAAGTCAAGTAGTTCATTAAAACTTTGTCTTGTCTTGGTATTCTTTCGGTTGATTCATTCAAAATCATCCAAACTAATGCCTCCAACATTGGCTATGGTGGTATCCTACTCCAAAAGCTCATTCCAGATTCCCTAGAACAAATTGTTCGTTTCCACTCTGGTATCTGCAATAAAACACAAGAAAATTATAGTACTATTAAAAAAAAAATTAGCTATTATCCTGTGTATCTCAAAATTCCAGAATGATATACTAAATCAGAAATTCTTAGTAAGAGTAGACTGCAAATCACCAAAATAGGTTGTAGAAAAAAATGTACAAAACATTGCTAGTAAGCAGATTTTTGCCAGATGGCAATATATTTTAAGTATTTTCGATTTTGATATTAAGGGCAGTAATAACTGTATCTCTGATTTTCTAATCCTTGAATTTCTGCAGGAACCTCATGACGGACAAGAAAGATAGTAAACCTGGTACTTCTTCGAAAGTCGGGAGGGATACTAGAAAACAAAAATTTAGTTAGATATTTGCCCAAGAAAAGACAAACCTTGACAAACAGTTCACCTTGACAAGCCCACTAGCCTTGCCAAGCCTAAATCATCAGTCCTCTGCTATCCAGATTACCACCCGTTTTCAACCTCTTGGTAATTCTAACCCAACAAGGCCAGTAGCCAAATCAACCATAGTCAACCCTAATACTTTCTTTCAAATGGCCCAGCAGGCCCCAAAACCTATCTCATCAACTAAACCCAATTCGTCTAGCCAACTTGTTAATCCATATACTCAAGATCAACCACAACCAGCCCATAAAGGCTCAAAAGTTGATTATATCAAAGCTTATTCCCAAAATATTTTTGCCATTGAACCAGTTCATGCTCACCAAAGCAACCCAATGGATCTTGTCAATGCATACCTTGAACCAGGATGGACTTTTATTCCATCTGATCCTGAAAAAACCTTTAGTTTCTATTAGGACATATTATTCTTTACTAAGTCCATTTCTATCAATCTTATAACTGATAAAAATGACCCTAATAAAGTTATTTATCACTCTTTAAACATTTTAAAGTTTATTTCCCTCAAAGAATGGAGATCTCATCCTTCTTTACTCAGAGATCTACCATATCATAATAAAAAGTTTAATTACTACAACTACAAAGAGTCATGATTTAAACTTATCCTCTATCAAAATGATTCCTTAAATCACTCCTGGTTTATACAGTTCCATAAAGATTTCAAGAGTCAGATTCCGTCCTAATTCACACAGTGGTGGTTTGTCTATGGCCTCATTCATGAAATCTTTTCAGGTGATCTTCAAGATCAGATTATAGTCTTCTCCTCTGTTTATAGACCTAGTAAACATGAGAGTCAGTTTCCTAATTTACTAATATTTATTTGCAGGTATAAAGTTTCATGCATATGCAAATGAAAATAGGAAATTATTGGGTATAATGTCGCCAGACAATTCTATGTCAAATGGTGGCCCAAGTTCCAGTAAGGACCAATTATTAACCGTGTCAAACAGGAGTTCCCAGTCAAGGTTCCAACCCCAGTAGTGGTTCCAGTAACCTTAACTCCTACAACTCCAGCAAAGCCAGTTATGTCTTCTCTCAGGATTTCTACTCCAGAAGAGCCCAAGAAATCCAATACTGAAGAGCACAAACAACGAAAATCCTCCTCTAAGGATTCTAGCAAACAGTCCAAAAAGAAGACTGAGTTAATTGAGTTAGCACAGCAACTTCTTCAACAAGCATCTAGAAGTTCATCTCCATCATCCCAGGGTTCTGTTAATACTTCTCTAGATTCGTTTCAAGAGACCCAAGACCCTTATGCAGGATATGATGATCTAGTAGATATATCTACCCCATAATGATACTTGTCTATATATGTGATAACTTCACTCACTACTTTCTTCATTAAAGAAATAAAAATTGTCTATTACATATATCGATGAAGAATCATTTAGTACAACGGCTCTTTCCCCTAGTAAAGCAGTCATTAACCATCATTCAGATCTGTTTTCCATCGAAAGTAGATTTTTCAGACAGCAAAGTCCGAATTTACTTTAGTAAAAGGCATTTCACTTTCACTTTTCTACCGAAAAGATAAAGTAAAAGCATTTTACCCAAGTAAAAACAGCCACAGAAGACAAAGAAGCAATCATTCTAGAGATTACTTCAGAAATCCTTATGCTCATATAAAGACTTCAGGCTTCATTATCTTCTCAAGGTTTTTTTGGGGAGATCAAAAACACACTAAAAATCCGAAGCTTTTTCTAACAAAGCTCACTATCCACCCTATACATTATTTGTAAAGAAGCCTTCATCATGATACAAATAAAGAGCCTCTCTACCCAATCCTGTTACAGCCACTAGTTCAGTAGTGCTAGTGTTGTAAGTATTTTATTCCTGTATTGTAATTTATATTTTGTTCTTATAAGAAGAATTTTTCAATAGTAAAATTCATCACCAGTCCTTATATCTACAGCCTGTGATTCTCCTCTTACTCTTATTCTCCTTACTCTTATGTCTTTTCGCACATTGTTATATTTGGTATATATATATATAATTACTTCTATATTTAATTGGATAATTACTCAAAAAATATGACTATTGGAATATTAACCGTCGGAGATTTTTGGTATTCAACAACTAAAATTTTAATGTAGAAGTAATGACAGAAAATAATTAAATAAAATATTAAAAAGTGGGTTTAATACTAATTAATATTCTATTTCATTTAGGCGAGCCAGGAGAACCCATTACCCTAGTCGTGGACTAGGCACACCAGTGTGGTTCGTAGATTTTAAAAATCTCCTCCGCTAGTTCCACCCCTACGCACATGAGAGTCTCAAGATCTCTCTTTAATTCAAAGGCTAGATAACACTAGTATATATATATACTCAAGTACCTTTGAATATTTAGTCGTTATGGGATTGAAGTCCCACACATAAAAAACACTCTTTTAGTTAAAATATTCTAACAATCCACCACTTATTTTAATAAAATATGCACTACATAAGTAACCGGACAAATAATATCACTTCTATTTTCCATCCTATTTTTTTATCCACCCTACCAAATAGACCATAAATTATTGCTAATAGGGAATCCCATGTGATTAGTAGTCACTACACCATCCAAAAGGTTTAGATTCCTTCGATTTTTACTCATCTTCAATTTCTCTCAATATTAGATCACCTGTTCATAGAACCCATTAAGTGAATCATCCACCAATACATGATGGACAACTTGTCATTAAAAAATTGAACAAAAATGTATAAAAAAATATCTAGAGCCACATTCAATGACTAGTGTCAGAGCCACAAGCATATAATGCAAATCGTCAGACATGTATACTAATCTTCTTCATAAATACAAATCGTTAGATATGTACACTAATCGTCAAACAAATATACAATTAAACAGTAATTGTCAGACAGGTACACTAATCTTCTCCATAAACACAAATTATCAGATAGATACACAACAGGTATGCAATAAAAATATACATATTTATATAGGTACAAAACTTATTATATACTACTGTACCTATAATGGCATATATATACCTGTAATGTTTCGATAAAATATTGTGTTTGACTGTACAACGAATGGTCAATTCCACCATTCCATGTCCAATAAGCACTTCGGAATCTCACTCCATTACCACAGTCACGTTTTTGGGCCTGACTGAAAAAACCAACAGGGGCCTAAATGCTATCTTCTTTCAAGTTGGTTTGCTATTTATTTCATCGTCGCCATACATGTCTGACCCAAACGTACCGGACATCAGAAGGATAGAATTAGGAAAGCTAATCCTCCGCCACCACCCTAACTTCTCCATCACAGCCCTCGTCACAACCATGGCTTCCCCCAAACCCATCCATCACTTTATATATCACTCACATCCCCTTAAATTTAGGCTGAAATCATGTAAAAAGGACAAAATAGATAATAAACATACAACAACTGCCCAACCCTACAAACACAGGGACCGCATCCAAAGTTTTTAAAAACATAGAGGATATTTTTATATACTAAAAATTCACTAAGACTAAACCTAATTTACACACCAAAGAAGAGACCTTAACGTAATTAACTATATAAAATAACCCAAATCCTCACTTCAAGGTTTTAAGCTTTGGGCTGCAGTTGGGGAATATGCATGATGTTATGCATGTGGGCCGGTCTACCATAGTCATTTATGGTACGATTGTCTTGTGCCAAACTTCAGTCTCTCAAGTTAGGCCTAACTTCATGTTTTGAAAATCAGCCCAAACGACATGGGTAAATATCCTACCTAAAATAGATGCGGGCTTAGCGCAAGTATACCTGGGCTAGTGCCTTTAACTCATACTTTGGGCTTGGGTTGGCCCTTTTCTAAATCACATCATCCAACCTTACTGAACTGAGGTGAAGCATATTGTCATACACAACGAACAGAATCACAAAGGGGTCGAAGTGAAAAAGATAAGTGGGTCCCATCTGAACGGAATCGTTACTAGCCTCACAATCCCACCCCGTAATGCCAACGAAATCTAAGACCAGCCCATGAATTAATAAAGAATATCTAAAAAACAAATAGAGAAGATATGAACATCACACATTAGCAGAGACTCTGAGGGAGGCAAAATCAGAAGAAAACTAAAAAAAAACACACACACAGCCATGGCTGCAACAACAGCCACAACACCAACATCACAAATTCTCTTCTCTAGCTCTCATTCTATATGTCGTCTCTCTCCTTCCCAACTATGCGTCTTCAACGCAAAGACACTAATTTCATGTCCCAACAACAGCAGCATCAAGAGACGACAAGCAGCCAATGGAGTCCGGTGCATGGCCGTGGCGTCTGAGGCACAGACCAAGAAGAAGAGCGGGTATGACATTCAAACCTTGACCGGCTGGCTGTTGAAACAAGAACAGGCAGGTATTATTGATGCCGAACTCACCATAGTGCTTTCAAGCATATCAATGGCATGTAAGCAGATTGCTTCCCTGGTCCAAAGAGCTAGCATTTCAAACCTTACCGGCATCCAGGGTGCAGTCAATGTTCAGGGGGAAGATCAGAAGAAACTGGATGTTGTCTCCAATGAGGTTTGTATTCTACACTACATGGACCGGATTTTATAGATCAAAGGAAAAATCAGTAACGCTGCTTTAGTTACTTTTACTATCATACAATAGCGGTCATAATTCAAAAATGTTAAGAACAAACTTATATTACATTAGGTGTTACTAGAAAATAAACAGAGCATAATCATATCTTTAAAGTCGTTTAATATTCAAGTCAAGCCCAAAATGTCTACTCAACTCATTTATAATATTTCATGGTGAAAAATAACAAAACAGCAACTTCAGCTACATACATAGGGAACTTCTAGTGAAGGGACTGAATTCACAGTACAATTTTGAAAATTCAAGCATGAATCTTATAGCTCAAGTTCGAATAACCTAAGCTCCAATTTAATAGTTCAGTCAATGTCTTGAACTAGAATTTGAGTTTGTAATTCAAAAAACAAGCTGAATCACGTCGAGCCAAACCTGAGCATATGACCTAGATATACTTACCCAAACTTGAGCAAGAATCATGTTTAGTAATTGAACTCTAGATAGTAATTGTCGATTTGGATACCGCTTGAGAGACTCAGCCTACTTAATGACCTTACCCAATGTCTATTAGAAGGCTATTCCCTTCCCAAATGGACCCCATATTCTATTGAGGTACCATACTATCACATTAATTGCTAGATGCATATCAAAAATGGGTAATGTTCAAAAAAAAAAAAAGTGTGGTCAAGAGAGACTTGACACCACTGAGAGCTCAAAGATTAAATGATTGGCTATTCAATCAACAGGTATTTTCAAATTGCTTGAGGTCAAGTGGAAGGACAGGGATCATAGCATCTGAGGAAGAGGATGTACCAGTGGCAGTAGAGGAGAGCTACTCCGGCAACTACATTGTGGTGTTTGACCCGCTTGATGGATCATCCAACATTGATGCTGCTGTATCAACTGGGTCTATCTTTGGAATATACAGCCCAAATGATGAGTGCTTTGCAGACATAGGTGACGATGCCACGGTAATTGACATTCCATTTTCATTATACATTGTTGTTTCAATAGTAGATGACCTATCACTCTATCATGGTGTCCGGTGTAAGACCTGGATGACTTAGACAACATTAATTCAAAACTCAAATATCCAAAACACTATACAAGTACTTCACCAAGTGTTACAAAACAATGTGAGATAAAGATACAAAGTTTATATTTTATCTCATCTATCTCGACTCTAAGTTCATAAATCTTGATTCTTAATAATAAATTACCACAATCCACCCCTTAAGGCTACATACTCCCGTGTAGGATCCCTACCACATTTTCTATTGGCGCTAACTCAAATACCATTTTGTGCATTCGTTGACACTATAAAATTATCCATCTCAAGCTGAGTGTCTCCATGTCTTTAAAGTACTGTGTACAATGAAAGTCCAATACTCACCATTACAAGATACTTCACACACCCTCTGATCAATGGATGTGGGACGAATAAATGCACCTGATTTACCTCAATCCTTATCCATCTTGATGTCTAGCCGTAGAAAGCTTGGCCTTTGGATATGGGTCACCACATTTTTCCTTCAGTATTGAACTGATTTACTCTGGCCATACTAACTGTCCAATAAATGGCAAAATGCAGCTTGACCAAGTGAAACAGAAATGTGTTGTCAATGTGTGCCAGCCGGGAAGTAACCTTCTTGCTGCTGGCTACTGCATGTACTCAAGCTCCATCATTTTCGTGCTCACCATAGGAAACGGCGTGTTTGCCTTTAGCTTGGACCCCATGTACGGGGAATTTGTTTTGACTCAAGAAAACATCCAGATACCCAAGACAGGAAAGATTTATTCCTTTAATGAAGGTAACTACCAGCTGTGGGATGATAAGTTGAAGAAGTACATGGACGACCTCAAGGACCCTGGCCCAAGTGGCAAGCCCTATTCTGCTAGATATATTGGCAGTTTGGTTGGTGACTTTCATAGGACTATGCTGTATGGAGGCATTTATGGTTATCCCAGAGACAAGAAAAGCAAGAATGGGAAGTTGAGGCTCTTGTATGAGTGTGCACCAATGAGCTTTATTGTGGAACAAGCTGGTGGCAAAGGATCGGATGGCCATATGAGAATTCTCGATATCCAACCAGCTGAGGTGAGTACGACAACAAAATGAAAATTCAATACGGTTTTGTTTGTACAATGGATAATCTGGGGCTTTTATATTTCTTTGCAGATACATCAGCGAGTTCCGCTGTATATTGGAAGCGTGGAGGAAGTGGAAAAGTTGGAGAAGTATTTAGCTTGATCAAAATGTAATTGTGAAGGAAGGTTAAGTTTGTTCATAAAGATGTTAACGGGCAAAAAATCAAGAAGGAAAAACTTGAAAGGCTCTACAGAATGTCAAATCTTGTTGGTTATACTACAACAAATTCTTTTCTTTAGTCCAAAAAAATAGAATACCAAATGTTATAGGTTGTTAACAAGCTTTTAAGTGGATTTGATGCCTCACATGAATTTGTTGGGATGAGGTAGTAGCCTTGTGTTAACAAAACCAATTTGTATTCAGATTTTGACTTATTCAAATTCAAACTTGATTTGAAAACTCCGATTTCAACATCCAACGAAGTTTGTTTTCACAGTTGATATCTAAATCTGTGGCGCCATTGAAAATTGTATATCCAATGTAAATTGAATAACCCAATTAGAGATGAGTTTTAACAAATTAAATTTCAATTTTATTAAATAACAACTCAATTCCGTTCGTATATTATATTTCTATGCACAAACTTTGCTATCAAATTAGTATAGTTAAATTCAAATGCATAAAA
>CAUOFW020000225.1:1077594-1107594 GCA_963454935.2 Ilex paraguariensis | reverse complement strand
TCCTAATAGAAAA
Source organism: Ilex paraguariensis (assembly GCA_963454935.2). Taxonomy (NCBI): domain Eukaryota; kingdom Viridiplantae; phylum Streptophyta; class Magnoliopsida; order Aquifoliales; family Aquifoliaceae; genus Ilex; species Ilex paraguariensis. The sequence goes on along the minus strand of CAUOFW020000225.1, from coordinate 1,107,581 downwards.
CACCTAAAAACTCAACATCTAGAAGGGTACGTCACGCCTAAGGAATGTAACCAAATATTCTCTATAACAAACTGGAGACCATGTAACCATGAGATGATGACTTGAGGACTGCCCCACGTGGGTATAAATACAGAGGTAAACCCTCACACAAAGAGGGTGACAGACCAATTGTAATCTTTGCAATTATAATCCCTATCTTCTTCTTCAAGCAATAATAAACCTCCCAAAGAGCAAGAGACTAATGGAATGGATTAACCAAACTCTTCAACTGATGAACCACTATAATCTGTATGTTCTTACTTGTTCTGCAGCTCTTACCTCTATTGTACGTTTACTGTAGCATTTTACACAACCTTCAAGCTCAACCATAGATCGATTTCACCTACACTGTTCATTCACACGCTTCGGTTTCTAATCCTTGAGCTTCTCAGGTGAAGCATTTGTGAGTTGAGTTCTTAGTTCTTACATTATCAACTTTAATGTGCAGAGGATGGGCAAACCAATAAAACATACAGATCAAAATTATATGGAAAAAGGTCCAAGAAATGGTACCTGAAGGAGACCCAATAGCTAGGTCAAGCTGAGGAACCACGGCCGCAGTTTCTCCCATTGCAGAGGTAACCTGTTAGGCTGGGAGGTGTAAAAATTCCACCAGAATTATAAACCTTCGGCGCCAGCATATCCATTATGAATAATTCTCAGCTTAAAACAGAAATCGCTAATAAAAGCAGAATGCAAATAGGTAAGCAGATGCCTTCGCATCGGTCCACGACGAATGCGATTTGGACCGGAGTGACCTTTACTTTTCCGATTTTTTCTGATTCCTTGTGTCCCCTTGTCTGTACTGGCACTTATTTGAACTAGGAGAGCGAAATCGAAGAATGGGAGAGAGAGAGAGAGAGAGAGAGAGAGAAGAGCATAGAGCGCAGAAATGGAGGATGAGAGAGAGGGCCAGAACGGAGGACTGATGAGAAAACGTTGGTGGCCGAGTCCATTTGAGACGGCGGTTTATTGAATTTATCAAAGCTTACGATTCAAATCTTTTTGTTATTCGAAATATTTTAAATTTTATTTTAAAATTAATATTAACACTTTAAATTTAATAGAAAAAATAGGATTTTAAAGTTGTATTTTTGAGTAACTTTTTTAAAGTACTTTTAAAATTTATTTCTCATAAATATTTTTAAAAAAATAGTGTTTGAAACCGCCTCATCACTATCTCTACCACAACCACTGTCGTCATCGCTGTCACCAACACCAACACTGCCACCACCGCCATTACCATCGTCGTCGCCCTCATCATCACCACCCCCTGTCATCCCCACTACCATCATCGTCGTCGTCACCCCCACTATTGTCACCATCATCGTCGCCACCAACGTGATTGCCGTCGCCACCACTATCATTGTCGCTGCCATTACTACCACCATCGTCATCACAGTCATTGCCACCCACCACAACTATCACCGTCTCCTACCACCATTACCTCTCACCCTCATTACAAATCGATGCTTAAATTCTTTTACCTCTTCTCTATGTTTGTGATTTGATTTTGAATATGAATACAAATATGTTTATTGTTTATCATTTTTATTATACTGTACCTTCAGGCACACGCAATAACTAGTCCTTTTATATAAGTCATATATTATATAATCATAATTTTATTTTTAAAAAATATAATTTAAATAATAGATCCTAATATTTTAACATTGATTATTTTTTTTACGATTGTAATATTTACTCCAAAAAATTATAACTTTTGAAAAAGAACAATGTTACATAAACTTAAAAATTAAATTTGATAATTATAATCATTAATTTTATTGTGACTCTCAACACTTATTAGGACTTACTATCTATTTAATGATTGTGATTATTAAATCTAACTTTTAAGTTTAATTTTTAACTCCATATAACATTATTCTTTAAAGTAAATATTCAACCCGATAGGTAAGGGTAATAAACGAGTTCAAGTCTAGGCTGACGAGCTTGTTTGAAGTATAAAAAAATTATTTAAATTTAGCTTGTATTTTAAACAAATGAGTTGAACTCAAGCTAAATCTTGTAAACTCGAATTTAAATCGAGTCAAGTCTAAAAAATTGTTTGAGATTGGATTTGAGGGTAAACATTTTTTCAAAAGGAATTCAAGGTTGGATCGTTTACCATCCCTATAGATAGGTAATTGAGTGGCGTAGGATTGAACTTAAAAGGAATTGTGGACTTGAACTAGAAGATTTGACTCTCACTGATGACTACCAAACTTTAATTGATAATTGTGATTTACGGATAATTATAAATATTTGGAATTTATACGATGGAGTCGAGAGTGAATTTCCTTGAAAATATTTCTTGTTAAAAAAAAAAAAAGTAAATACTCTTGAGCTAATAATAATTGATTTAAACACTTAGATTAGTTAAACCATTATGAATTGAAACTCTAACGGTTTTTATGCTTTTCATATCTTTGCTTTTGGAATTGGATTTTTGAATTACTTTTTAATATAGTCATATATATCATTTCATAATCACAATAGTTTACTTGCATTAAACTTGCGTTTTTGATATTTTTTAATAAGACCATTTCCTATCTCTCTCTCTCGTTTTCTATTTCTATTTCTCTATTTCTGTCCATTAATAGGGATATTATTTGAATTATGTAACATTTTCTACACATGATAAAAATGAGGTTGAATTTTAATTTATTTAGTTGAGTTAGGTCCAGATATTTAAGACACAAATGTCAATGTCATCCGAAATAAAATTGTGACCCCGATTTTTACCTGAAAATTGAACTCAAAAATCAACTTAAATTTTTCAACCAAGTTGTATAACTATAGACCAATCAGAGTTTTAAAAATTCAATCTAAATTAAATTAATGATTCTATAATTTGGGTAAAGTCTAAATTAACCCCTCACCCTCCCCAATCCATCCAAATAAGATTGACACACCCTGTTTTTGGTTTGTTTTTACGGGTCAAGGATGTTTGTGCTAGTTGACGTATACATTGACTAATTCTCTCTCCGGTTTGGTCAAAGATAGATTATTTATGTCGAAACTAAAATATTCATAAAAGATGAGATAAATCTTTCATAACTTGACCCTAAAAGAGTTGTTAAGGAAAAAATAGAACAATGTTATGTAGCTTAAATTTACATCCCAAATAAAGGAGATCATTAAATTAGTGGGTCTCATTTAAAAAAATTGATAGGAGTCACGCATTCAATGGTCTTTTTTATTTGAGATGCAAATTTGAATTGTATAATTTTATTTCAAAAAGAATATTTGATATAACAATTATTTCATGGCAATAATGTCACTTGATGTAACGATCTACTAAAAGATAAATAAATCAACAAATAAGTTCCACGGTAACTAATAATCACTCAACTGTATCATACACAATCATCTTCATAATAAAAAAAAGGCTTTATTTTACTCTTTTTTTGTTTTTTTATTAGATGATTATTGTTTAACAATTACGCCCAATGTATACTCCTTGCCCTTAATTGAAATGAAATCTCAACTTAAGAGATGTGGGTCGGACCCAAAAGCATAGTGCACTAGTGAGGATAAAATGCCCACCCGGTTGAAATCTGTTGGTATCCTGGCAATTATCCAAAGCCACCGTTTCACGAAACCATCCACCAAGCCACCAAGGAGAAACAACAGAAGGAGAAGATGAAGCAAGGACTTCTCTCATGGAGTCCTTGCCCCCTTTTCCTCTCTCTACCACCCACTTCAACAACCATCAATAAAGTACCCAGACCCATCACACCAATATCTGCAACGCTCAAGTCTGTCAACGAAAAACTACTCACAGCAAGAGAGAGAAGACAACTCCGAAACGAGAGGAGGGAGAGCAAACCCAGTTACAATTGGCGAGAAGAAGTAGAAGAGAGGCTCATTAAGAAGCCCAAGAAAAGGTACACTTCATGGACCGAAGAGCTTAATCTTGATAACCTTGCTTTACTAGGTCCTCAGTGGTGGGTCGTCCGAGTTTCGAGAGTTTCTTGGCAGGACATTGCTGAAAGGCTGGCGAAATCACTTGCCCGAAACTTGCCAGACATAGAATTCAAGGTAAATTATACTGATTCATAGTCTTTGGGGCCTTTGGATTATTGGGTCCATTGTAAATTCTGCATTTATATTTGGATGTTTCAGAATATGATTAGAGATTGTAGATTTATGCATACAGTGATAATTTGAGTTCATCCGAATGATTCCCGTGGGTTCTTCGGGTATATGAGCTGATGTGAAGCAATTGCAGATTGCCAATTTTAGTTGCGTATTATGAACTGTATTTGAGGGTGGGCTTTGGCGCAACAGTAAGGGTGCTCCATTGTGACCAGGAGGTCATGGTTTCTAATCACGGTCTCAGCCTCTCTGCATGGGTAAAACTGCGTATATCCAAATGACTTGAGCCTCGTGTACGGGATACACTTCTTTATTATGAACTGTATTTTCTGGACGATGCACCTAAGAAATATCTGTCAATTGAGTGCTAATGAAAGACATTGGTACTTGATAATTCAGCATCGGAATGATTTGGAACCTGGGATCTATTTGTCTGGGAGGAATGGGAAAAATTCAGTGAAACTCCTGCCAAGGATTTCATCATATCACACATGAGCGATGCAGTTTAAGAGGAAAGAAACTGACCTATTTTGTCTACCAAAGTGTGATAATTTAGTTCAGATTAACCCTTTTGCAGTGATATTTCCCTCCATTTCTCGTCAAAGTAAACGAACTGATTCGCAATATCAACTTGGTGATGGACCATTATACACGCTGGCCAAGATCATTTATTTTGTTCGAAATATCCTGCACTTCTTGTAACTATATATTTAATTGGCTAAGTTATTTGTAATCATAGTAATATTCTCTGTGTGAGATGGTAACTATTGGATGTCAAACAGATAGAACTGGAAGCTTGTGTATATATCACTAATCAAACTCTTTTTGTTCATTATCAGATGTATGCTCCGGCCATCCAGGTAAAAAGGAAATTGAAGAATGGATCTATCTCCGTGAAACCAAAGCCCCTTTTCCCTGGGTGTATATTTTTGAGGTGTACAATGAACAAACAAATACATGACTTTATACGGGAATGTGATGGAGTTGGAGGCTTTGTCGGATCCAAAGTTGGGAATACGTAAGGTTCACTGTTGTTCCTTGCACTTTCCGATGTTACTAGGACTATTTCTGCGTCTTTATTTGAAATGTCCTTCTGTTCTAATATGAACCTATTAGATTTTTTCGATGCTGAAAATTAGAAATTATACAGGACAAGAAAAGCAAAACAAGTAACGATAGGACATGAATGTTGGGTTCAAAAGCTATATGGGTCCTATCATGAAGTTAGAAGAACTTACCTGAACTTCGATTTTCTTAGCTCAAATCTTGTGTTCCAAACCCAATAATGGTCCAATTGAAGTCCCTCTGCTCATTAGTTTTAGGGCTTCTATAGGAAATAATTTGTATGGGCATATTGTCGGTTGTGATGTGGCACTATAATTGGATAGTGAACTAGGAAAGTCCAACGAAGCTCGAATTACTTCCTTCAAAGAGCTTAATGTGAACTTTGCCAAAGTCCTTGTAATATAAAAAATCTGGCGGATTAAATTCTGCTCCACGTCTTTGTTATGTGGGCAGCCCATACGGTTTTGTTTAGGTATTTCAGTTTCCAGGTGGCCTATTGAATCTTTTGTCTATTGTAATTCTTAGCGCTCTTTATGTTAGTGTCTATACTCATTTTATGCCATTGAATTAAAATACATATGCAGAAAACGACAGATTAACAAACCCAGGCCAGTAGACGCAGATGACTTGGAAGCAATCTTTAAACAAGCCAAAGAGGAACAGGAAAAAGCTGACCAAGCTTTTGAAGAAGAGCAGCAAGGGGAACTAACTCCAGACTCAGAAGAACAGAAATTAAACTCTAATTTTGCTTCCAGAGACAATGCAGATTCAATTATCTCTTCAAAACCAAAAAGCAGATCCAAAAAAAATTCAGAACGTCCTACAAGTGGTCCACCAGCGGGAACGGATGATAAGCTCCTTATCCCCGGTTCATCTGTGCAAGTTGTCTCTGGGGCATTCGCTGGGTTTTCAGGCATGCTTAGGAAGCTAGATCGCAAGATGAGAATGGTAAGCTCTTTCTATTGCATTTAGTGGTGAATGCGACGAAGTGTAGCCAATACTATATTCCATAAGACCTATTATCCATAATATACACACACACATATATATACACGCACAAATGCGCACATATAGATATAGACACACGTGTGCGCGTGCAAATACATGCGCATATCTGGTCAAAAGACCTTTGGACATAACAATTTACTGCCTATTGTAAAAGAGAAAGGCTTCTTGGAAATGGTGTTATGATTATACTTATACCTAAGCAGTGGAATTTTAATTTTTGTAAATTGTCATCTTGCAGGCAACTGTTGTATTTACGTTATTTGGAAAGGAGACCATAGCAGACTTAGATGTCAGGGAAATTGTGGTTGAGGTGAACTGAAATACAAAGATTCTTGATATTTTTCATTGAATGGTAAGTTAACCCTCGTAAAATTATCTCTATCCTTTCTCAATAGTGGTGTATACATATGCAAACACTTGAGCCTCACTCACATACGTGCTCACTGCGCACACACTATATATGCAGACACAACCATAGATGCGTATGCGTACACGTATATTCCTGCTAGAATATATTGCCTCTACCATCGAAGGGAAAGAGTGTTTCATTGATTTCATTAATTGTGTATTTCCTCCGTATTTGATTATAGCACATATATCTAGTTATATTGTTGTTCTTGGCTTGGATTTTTTCTTTATCAAATTCAAAATATAGTCATTGCCACTCGTAATTGATTTTTTTTTTTCCCGTCATTAGAATGCTTGAGCTAGAGCACGTAAGCGCTGGTTGAAACTACCCTGAAGGCAACTTTTACAAAGGAAGAAAGAAAAATAAGATTTCATTGGGGAGCAATCTGTATATTTTGAAGCATGTAATGCAAATTAGAGATGGCATCTTTTAGATTTATGTAAAGATCTCAATGAGCTAAAGCTTAAGCTACATCCAGTTTCAAGCTGACTTGAAAGAATTGATTTATCAGGAGAGTAGTTAGAATGAAGTGTTTGAGGGCTGGTTTAAAATGGTTAATACATCAGCATGTGCAAGGATCTGTCGGATTTCTGCAGCTCTAATTGGACAGTCAACAAACCAGGTTTTATGTGTCTGCCTCCCCAACATTAGACTTGATGAAAAAATTGTTTGGGAAACCTAGATAAGTTTGCAGCAAAAGAATCCTTAAAAGAGTAAACATGAAGCAGATGTTGAGGTTGAAATTTATTGGTCCTTTTCTGTAGACATGAATTTTTTTTTTCACCACTGAAAAGGCTGATCAAAGTGGATTTAACGAGAACTCTAGCTGTTGAGGAATGTTCTGAAGCATTATGGAAGTTGGATGCCCTTGAATCTGTTTGGGCAGGCTAGGTCATTTTCCATTGAATTTTGCATCCCATGGGTATATGATTTGATAGATATCTCCATATCAGCTTGATTGTTGAGCACACACTCGAGCACTTTGGACTCAGAACAGTTTTAGAAAACTCTGCCTTTGTTCCTTGTTGATAACTTGAGATTGGCCATCCAGATTGTGGTATGCCTTGCAATTTTAAATGTAAGCTCAACTTGTTTTGTTACCTCCCAGTCTCTGTTGTGTTTAATTGTCTCAGGCATAGGGGTCAAACAGTACTTTTGAAAGCCTCTAGATTGTATCCCCTTTCATTGCCCTTGTATTATCCATTATGTAGCAATTTTGATCACAAAGTTTCAGAGAGAGGAGAGGGGGTGGCGATGAAATGCCATGCAGTACCCATCTTTTTGGTTGTATCATTATAGGCTAGGAAAGCGTGTCTGGGCAGATTGGTGGATTGACGGCCCCTTCTGCACTCAATCTAGCAATTTTTTGATGTACTGCCACTTAAACAAATACCATCATGGTTTGGGGAAATCATGATCGTTCATAGAAAGGTACTCAGAATGGTGTATTGTCCCAGCTGTTTGAGTTGCATGTGTGTGTTCTTTCTTTGTTTTTTGGTTGTCCTTTTTTTTTTTTTTTGGGGGGGGGGAGGGGGTGTTGAATTTAGTCGTAATCTGGGTCTACGTTGATTCAGAGACTAAGAGCAAGTTCAAATTCAAGTTCAGCTTTATTTTTTGCCATACCAGAGTTTCAAAATGCTATACTTTGACACAGTTGTGCTGATGTTGAAATGCCTCTTCATTTAGCTCTCCGGAAATGCTACTGCTTCTTTTTTGGCACAACTACCTTATGATTCATCGCATTGCAATGGTGGAAGATGGACAGGGGTGGGGGTGGACAAGGGTGGGGTGGTTAGTCAGTTTTTTTTTTTTTACTGGAAATATGGTTTTTTTATGTTTTTGGGGAAAAATAAGGGGTAAATTGAAAATATTCGAAACAATCTGTGGTGTCATTATAATTTGTGCTTTATTTTATTTTATTGCTGTGTTTGATGATGAATAACACTTAGTTTAATTTCGATGAATGGTATGGCAGAAAAATGAATAATATGGTATCTTAGAGCGGTACATTGGATATAAATATCATTCATGATAATTTTTTGTGGAAATTAATTTTATTTGGATTTGAACCCCTTGTGAATCATAGATCTATAAACTACAAGAGACCTTATATTAGTTTCAAAAACTTTCATAATGTGGGATTCAACTCTCTAATTGGCACAATTAAAGAGTTTAGGGATTCAATTAATACAAATATCATAGTTCGAACCTTTACCACCCCTGGTTTCTCTGTTACAAAACAAATGTCCACCTACTTTGTATTCAAGCAAAGTTCGGGTTAAAAGTTTGAGTTCACGATTTTAACTAAAATTTATGAAATTAGGCTTAACTCGAACTTAACCCTATGTAAGTATTATTATTTAAATGGGGAGGAAAACATGATGTATAAGGGTTAGGGTTAGAGTCATGTAAGCCTATGTAATTGTAGGGGTGTTTAAATTTTGATTAGCCGCAATTTCCTATCTTACCTGACCCTATTGAACGGCTAGCCGAAAAAATCGGGTAAGAATGCAAAAGAGTTACTATTATGATTAAATTTGGTAAGAATACGGAATAGTCATTAATTTTCGTATTCAGTATTCCTAACTAATTCGCATTAATTTATATGTATATATTAGTAATTATTCATGTCTGAAGGCACTACATTACTTATAAAAAATTATAAATATTTTTTTATAAATAAAGACAATGCATAATATAATTTCAACAATACAACGATTAAATTGATATTGTTCAACCTGTATGCAGAATATATATAATCAAACATTTATATAACAAAAGTCATGTTACAACTATTTCAACTTATTAATTCAAAATTTTTATAAAATATAATTGTTATTGATCAAACATCCACAGTTTTAACATTTTTAATAAAGTTTATCTCAAATTTCAAAAATATATAACTATTTATTTTTCGCAAGTGTTTACCTAAAGTTCATAATATTATTTCTGTACCATTTTTTCAATGTGAGTGGGTGTAATTTTTGTGAGAAAAACATCTAAAAGTTTCACATGAATTGTCAAACTAAAAAGTTTACACCCTTCTATACCCACCCCCATTACTAACTAAGTCCACCACATGCTTTATCCGCTTAACTAAGTCCACCCATGCTATATACACCTTGTTTAATAAGTAAACTTACTTTATATTTTATCATAATTAGGATTTTATTCTCTATTTTATCGGGTCCGGCTCCTCTGCGGTAGGGGAGGTTACCGCATATCATGCGGTTTAATAAAACGCCGCCGTTTGGTGTTCTTTTTACATTTTTTTTTATTTTCCCTTAACGACGTCGTTTTCGTCCTTTAAATCAGCGCATCAGAACCCCAAGAATCTCACATATCTCATAGGCAACAACATGGACTCTGCAACAGATTCTGCCAACAACTAAACATTCATGTCCATCTCTTCCTGCCTCATCACTCGAACCCACATAGACCCAGATTCCAATTCTTTGTAATATCTGAAATCCTCAAGGGATTGAAGCTTTTCAAGCTCTTCATTGGTGAGAAAACGCCCTGGAAGAAGGGGGTTTTGGAGAAATGATGGTGAAGTTGAAGACGAGGAAGAAGAGTGGGATGTAGAGAATGAGGAGATGAGGTTATAACGGTCAGATTTGGGGAAGTGGGTGGTCTGGTAGAGGTGGTTATGGTGGTAATAGTGAGGCTGTGGGTCTAAGGACAAACAGAGAGAAACTGTTGTGGCCATAAAGAGAGAGAATAACTGTTGTTGTTGCTTTGCTGTTGAAAGATAGATCAGAGGAGAGAGAGTATCACAAGATTATTGGCCGTGGGAGAATCAAACCCAGTTTGACGAAGAAGAAAAGGGAGGGGTCTGATGCGCTGATTTAAAGGACGAAAACGACGTCGTTAAGGGGAAATAAAAAAAATGTAAAAAGAACACCAAAAGGCGGCGTTTTATTAAACCGCATGATATGCGGTAACCTCCCCTACCGCAGAGGAGCCGGACCCCTATTTTATCTCATGCACTCACAAAAGTATTTTTTTATTATGAATTTTTTCACTGAAATATATGTTAGTATTAATGATGCACAAATTGGTTTGCACACCATTAATCAGGTAAATAGAATAAAATGCAATAAAATAAGTATATGGAGAGAGGAAACAAGGTTTATAGTGGTTCGGTCAACAAAATCTACGTTCACTTTCAATGGCTAAGTTTGTCGGGAAATTTATTAGCTCCGGTGTGTTGGGAGAGCAGGGAATTATAAGAAAAAAGAGATGAGCTTGATTTTTTTAGATGCCCCTCAAGTGTTAGGGAAGCTTACAATTTATAGAAGCCTGCGTAGTAATTGAGTAGCTTGATGATTATAACGGACTGGAGGCAACTTAATAATTGATAACCTCTGATTTTCTTGGCGACCTCTCCTCTCCCTGATGACCTTTCCTCTTCCTCAACGAGCAAAAGTATAGCTCGTGGATGCTCCCGTAGCTCCCTGATGGGCTTGACTGTCTTGGACCTCATAGGGCTTACTCGATCTTCTATAAGTTTGGGCTTTTTCCCATGGATTGAGCTATTTGGACTTGACCCATCAAGTATTACTTCACAATTTAATTCTATATTTGATTTCATATTTATTGTATAGATTTTTATTATTTTCGATATGTTTTGATATCTTTGTCAAGTTTAATAATTTTTTATTTATAATTTATATATATGTATATATATGTATACTTTCAGATTAGTTATTTTTTTAATCTTATTTAGGTTTTTGCATCTATGCTTGTTTTTTTTTCTTGTTCGATTTTGTGTTTGTGCTCGACACTTTTTTTGGCATGTCTGATTTTGCGTTTTGTAATTTTGCTTGTTTCTTGAATCTTTTCTTGATTTGCGGTTTTTCCTTCTTGGTTTGTGTTTGCTTCTTTTTTTTCTCCTTATTTTGTTTTTTTTTTTTAAAGAGGTGTATGTAGTATAGGATGGGTATAGAAAGAGTAGATTTAATAATTTGATAATGAGAAATTAAATAGGATAATAATGGAGATTTTGGGGTGGGAATAACCCCACCTTTGAGTTTAAATAAAAATTTATATTTTATATTAAACAATCAAATTCAGTTTAATTCGGAGTCTTAATCATAGTTATGTCAAACCGAGAATTGAATTTAAGTTCGATTCAATTAATACTTCTATCTTAAACCTACAAATTAATTATTATCTATTCTCGTTCACACTGATGTCATAACTTCTTCTTCTTCTTTTTAATTTAGTTATTCTTTATTACTTTTACAATCAATTTCAATTTGACTTCAACTTGAATACTCGTAAAATTTAAGTAAAGTTATGTTTAAATAAGATTATATACTTTATATTCGACAATTAAATTCAGCTCAATTCGAATCCTAATTATAATTACCGATAATTGAGTAAAATGAAATTTGGAGGAGGAATTTTGATTGTTTGATCAATAATTTTAAAATAATCTGAGCCGCGAAAAGTTGAATATTATAGTATTTTTATTTCAATACAAAATATGACCTATGTTATAGTTATTCGACTCGTTTTGACACAAAATCTATATTTAATGTCCATTTGTTTATTTGAAATTTTTAAAAATAATATTTAATTAGAATCATAATTAACGATCTACTTAATGTGTAGCATTTGGTCGAACACCTCCCGGTCGTTGTGTTGAAAACCTTCGATATAGAAGCAAAGAGAGACAAAGAGAGATAAGCAGTGTGTACATGTGTTGGATGATGCTTGTGGATGAGTAGCGGAGAGAAAGAAGCAGCAAGGGAGAGAAGAGTTATTGGTCAAGTGTCTGACAGTTCTGTGGTAATTGGATGAGATTTTATCATGTTTAACACTCCATAAAAAAGCTTTAGTTTCTAGGGAACTTTCAGTTTTTAGATCCAATCCCACTTATCCTCAGTAGTAAATGGTGAACTTTCATTATGAATCATCTTAAAGAAGTTAGAGAAAATTAAAATCTCTCTTATCTCTCTCTTTATACCCAGTAACCTGTGTACATACACCATACATGAACCTGTGCACATATTAAAAAATGTATCAACCAAGCCACTTCAATATTTATCAAATAAAGCATACACCGAACCTCAATTCGCATTGAAATGTCAAAATTTTAGAGACAAACACACGTATATTTACTGTTAAGCAAAAAATCAAACAGGCAACATACGTACAAAATGAATCCCAAAATTGAAAAAACTTAAAACAACAATTGATGTGGGTGTGTACAAGTATATGTGTCGTGGGTGTGTCGATTGTGTTTGTGTTGCAGAGGGGTGAAAAAGGGAAATGAGAGAGAGAGAGAGCGAAATGGGTTTGTGCGAATGAGAGAGGGGTGAAGAAGAAAACAAAGAGATGGAAAGTTACCTGGAAATGGCGGTGGTCGCTGGTACATTCAAATTTCTGGTGAACTGGGCGGTGGTCGCAAATTGTCTGCAGTCTCTGGAAGAGAGAGACATACAGAGAGGGGAAACAAAGTTTGGAGAGGCGGAAAAAGGGGGAAAATAAAGTTTGGAGGTTTGTGTATATATGGCTGTGGAGAAGAATTTGGCGTGAAACATGCGATTTGGAATTCTGTCTATTGGATAATGGATAAGGGAGAGAGAGGCAGAGTTGGAGAGTGAGAGACCACTTAATCGTCGGATTAGATTGGGTTGGGGAAGATATCACTGGTGAGAGAGGGAGGGGGAGCAAAGTTGGAGAGTGAGAGATACCTTAATTTAAGGGTTGGATTGGCTTGAAAAATTTAATTTGGGGATGTCTGGGGGTTACATGAGAGAGAGAGACCTAAGTTGGGCGGGAAAATAAAATTTAGTATTCACTGTAGACTGTTAGATCAAAATTTTTGAAATGATTTGAATCGTCTTTTATGTTGAGATTATGTTGTCCATTGGATATGTTTATGTTTTATCTCAAAACAATCTGGATCTTTTTTTGTCTCCAAAATTCAAATTCAGCTATACTTTATTATATAGATATGTAAATTAATAACCCTAATTCCCTAACCATTTGGTTTAAACTTAAAATAATTGTTATTGTATTTGTGTAACAATTAAGATTGATTGATATTTATGTTTTCTTGTGTTTTATTGAAATTGTGTTAGATTTTAGTGTTTTTGGTTTATTGTGTTATTTAATTGAATTGTTAAAATGATTTAAAAATTAATAATTACAAAAGTATTCACCCGACTACCTACCCTATTAATTTGGTAGGAAGTCGGATAAGAATACCACACTTAATCGAGTAAGATAGGCTAAGAAAAAAAAATTTCACAAAGTATCTAGTAAGAAGACGAAAAACTATATTTCTTACCCATAGAGTAAGGTGAACACCTCTATGTAAGTCTAAGGGCTTGTTTGGTAGACGTATTATGAGAGGGTTAAATATTGTATTGTATTATTTTTTATTTAATTAGACCTAATACTTTGTTTGGTAAGTAAATTTGACACCGTATTAATTTCAAAAATGTATATTTATCGTTTTCTTATCGTATATTTTTTATACGTTAGACCTGTATTATGGAGGTATTTTAATACCACAAAAAAGGTGGTATTATAATCCAACTTAAACGTATTATTTTACACATTTACAATTATAACCCTCTAACTGATAAAATTAAACTGTCATCAATGTAACAAACACTAATTGAGGGTATTTTTGTTAATTCAACATTAATACGATAAAATAATTCTTTAACCAAATAACCGATTAGATTAAATAATTACTATCCAACGTTTATGTTGTGTATTACCAAACACTAGATAAAATTATGTATTATTCTAATACCAAATTTAGTTTTGTCTTTTGTCTTCCTGTATTGTATTAGACCGGATTATTTTATCTAATCAATTCATTTCTAATACGGCAACCAAACGAGCCCTAAGTGTCTAATATTATTTTAAGATTCACACTTAATTTATGATTATTGTTTGCTGAGATTGAATTGAGTAACTAGATTTCAACCCAAGCTTGTTCGAAATCATGGGTAATTTTCGAGTTGAGGTAAAGTTAGGGTTAAGGTTAAATATTTTATGTTTTGGGTTGATTTCTCAACTCGCCCAAGTTACACCCCTAGCTAGAACTCACTTGAATGGTGCTAATTTGTTGATAAAAAAACGAGTTATAAACTTAGATATCTTGAATTTGAATCTTAGAAATATCTTAAGATTAGGTTATAAATAATTTATCTCTTATAAATATCCCTATTCTCGAACAAAAGTTCGCCGAACACAAACCATTGATATTAAAAAAAGAGCCCAGTTACAAAGCTTACGAATACCCAAAAATTGAAGAACAAAATTGAATAAACAAGAAAAAATGAGCATCTCGGAGTGAAATTTCCGTCTTGGTTTTCTTCGGTAGCAATCATAATGCAAGGATAACAAAAAAAAAAAAAAAAAACTCATTATTGATGTTGCTCTCATTTATACTTTGTTTGGCACGATGAAAAAATAGGAGGATGGAAAGTTAGAAGGATGAAAAGTTTGAGGGATAAATAAAATATTATATTTGATAAGGAAAGAAAGTAAGAAGGATGAAAAAGTTGATAAATTAACTTTCCTTCCAACTCACCAAAATTAATCCCTCCAAAATCAGAAGGAAAGTGGATAAAAAATTAATAATTTGTGTTAAGATGTATCTTATTTGTCTATATATTTTATATATATATTAATTTCATATAAAAATATAATGATCAAATGTATATATATTTTAAAAAATTTTAAAAATAAAATTTCAAAAAAATAAAAAAATAAAAATAAAAATAAAAATTTTAAATTAAAAAAAATATATTTTTTCCATCTTAATTAAGGGTGAAATTTTTTGACTTAACACGATGACACAACTCGAACTCGATACAAAAATAAACAAGTTAACTTACAATTCGACAGGACACAATTAGTTAAATGAGTTAAGTTAGGTTTAACTAATATTTGACACAAACTCGTAATAATTCAACACGAATCTGACACGGCACAACTCGACTTGATTGTCACCCCTAATCTTAGTCAACAAAAAAAAAAATAGTCATTTTTATTTTCTATCTATCCAATCAAACACAAAAGAAGGAAAGTGTATCATTCCTACTTTCCATCATTCCTATCAAACAAAGCATTAGTAAACCCCCGCCCCCCACCCACCCATGTAAAAAATAAATCATAAATGTGTGTGTGTGTTGAGGTAATTAGATCTCAGGAAGGTATGATTAACTCGTCTTAATTACAATTTGTGAAGTTCGAAAAATTAACTGTAAGGAAGATAATTAAACAATAAAGAAAAACAATGAAGAATAATTTAACAAGAAAATTAATTAATTAAAACGGGAAAGAAGGTGATATGAACCAGTCAGTGACCTCAGAAGAGAGAAGCTCTGACTCTGCCAAAAGCTTGAGACGGTGGGTGGGAGCTTCCCCTTATAAGAAGGACGCAACAGGAGGCTGGTGGATGGAAACCCTAATTTAGCTACTATAACCCGACGTCGTTTTTGTAATCCCTGTACAATTTACAGTTTGTGAGATGGCAGAGAGAGATGAGAGCAGTGAGCGGATGCGCATACGCAAATGTTAAACCAAGCCCAACTCTTATATATATAGTTCGGGTTGAACCATGAGTTTTATTTTGGGTTGAGTCTGAATTTATTCAACCAGTTCGGTTTTGGGTTACACCTATAAATCCGAGTATGGCTCGAATTTAATTCAAATTGAGGTTTTTTTAGCCTAAGTCCAACTCACATCTCAAAAACTTCAATCTAAATCATATTTTTTCTGAGTTGGAATCGAGGTGACTTGCCCAAGTTGTACCTCTAAAATAATAGTTGGCAAATGGCTCATTACTTTGGAAGTTTTCCGAGACCGATAATGCTATTGGTTATGAATAATTACGTTAGTAAATTATATTAATAAATTAAATTTAAATAATATTATTAATTCGGAACATGGTTACGACTGGGCCCACTATTTAGGTGTCTGTGAGCAGTTTGATAGACCCAGTAGATAAAATCATAGAGAGAAGTTTTGGGCCGATGGATTGTTCCAATTAAAGGCCACGAAGGTGGCCCGTCATTATGACTACGACTCCTCCATTGGACTGTACTGTTGGGAACCACGGAATGTTAAAGGCGTAAAACCCACCATGAAGAAGTGGAGCTTATGGAGACGAGGTTAACAGCAAGCTTTCTAAGGTCAGAGAGAGTTTAGCTGTCCAGGGAATCGTAAACTGCATGTGACCCCAGACATTGTGGCAGATATCAAATGGTTCAAATCACCAACTGCTCGAAGAAAAACACACCACACACGCACAAATATTGATCAACATCGAACACGTATGCTCCGTTTCCTATGATAGAAAAATAGTAAAATGGAAAATTATAGGGATAAATAAAATATCATGTTTTATGAGAAAGAAAAATAGAAAAGATAGAAAAGTGGATGAATAAACTTTCTTTCTAACTCACCAAAATCAATCAATTCAAAATTGAAAGAAAAGTTGATAGAAAGTTAATCATTTGTGTTGAAATATATTTTCTTTGTTTATATATCTTTGATATATATACATATATTATGTATATATTAATTTCATTTATATATTTATATTTTTTTAAAAAATTTTTAAGATAAAAATATTAAAAATTAAAAAAATATTTTTCTATCTTAGCTAGGGGCGAAAATTTTTGACTCAACACGATGACACGACTCGAACTCAATATGAATTTTATGACACGAACTTAATTATAACTCAGCATAAACTCGAAAACGACTTGACACACGAACACAAAATATAAACGACTCATATTCAATTTAAACCTGTCAAACCTAAATTTGACACAATTAACCTGTTTATTTAAGAATAGATATTTTTTCAATTTTCTCGTTTCTAGGGTAACACAAAATTAATACGAAATTAATATTTTAACTAGTATTATAGGTATAAAATATTAATTATTTGTAACTATTTTTTAAGCATTGACATATTATTATATAAAAAATATTTATTTATTTATTTTTATTATTATATTTATTTAAGTTAATTTTTAATTTGTAAAAAAAGTATGAGCATTAATTCAATTAAGTGAAAATAGAATATTAACGTTAAATTTTTTATTCAAAGTTTATGTGAGTCAATACGAATACGAATACGAATACGAGCACGAACATAATACGAAAACAAATATGTCAAATCGACATAACACAATTAATTAAATAAGTTGAGTTATGTTTGATTTATATCGGCTACTTACTCGAGTTTTGAATCGATCATTATAATTTAGGCTAGTTTAAATATATATTTTTTTGAAAAATAGCTCCGATACCGTTTGTTGATTTTGTAGAACGGATAATTAACAATAATAATATAAGTTCAAATATAGGAATTCAAAGATAAGAAAAATAATAAAACAAAATATAAAGATATAGCGTAGTTTAATATAGCATACTCTCTCAGTACACTATATCTATATCCACAGATCAAAAATCTATATCGAAATATTATTTATTGAAAAATTAGTCGTCTAATAACTAATTACATAATATACATTCTTATTTATAAAGATAAAATACTATAACCGAAATCTATTCAAATGTAACTTAATTTTTATATTTCTTATCACATGTCTAATATTTTTATTTTATGTAGGATTATCATATTCATTGTACAACAAACTCTCGTTTCTGACCATTAAAAAATTTGGATCAAATTTTACCATATCTTCTAAAGAACAACAGTAACTGATGTTTAAAAGATATGAGAAATAACGAAGTGGAGAACTCTTCGATACCAGTAAGAAAGTTCACCACTGATTTGGAGTACTTGTCAACTGCAATAGAAGGAAGTAGAAAGAAAATGGAAGTAAACTAACCATGTCAGATGCCTCTATCTGTAAGTTTCAGTAAAACACAAGGATATAATTGTAAAAAACCTCATATTATATTCTCTGTCAGCAACCAGGAGAACTAAAGTGAGTTGGTGTGTTGTGCAGAAACAAGAAAAATGCATTTAATTTTCACAACCTCCAATCCAACCCACCACCCCCACCACTCCAACCCATTCCCCCGGGCTTTTCACTCCTTCTATGTCTGCACTCAAACCCTAAAAAATTTAGATACCTATCAATATCACAAGATGGGTTCATCACACAATGCCTAGTAAATCCAGAACAAGCGGCAAAGCATAGTTTTCAGCTCATACCCAGATCGAGTATGGAAACATTTTCCACTTCCAGGTACTTTGCAATCCTCTCTTTCTTCATTTTGTACCTCCAAACCCTCACTGCATACCCGTATTCATCATTCTCTTTCAAGAATTTTGGTAAAGAATCGAACTTTGAGTCCGAACTTGCTCTATATGGTGATGCTAAGGTTGCTAATGACAGTCTCTCCGTACAAATCACTGGTTCATCCATTTCTGGTGCTGGGAGAGTGATGTATAAGATACCAATTAAGCTTGGTGTAGGTGAACCTAAACAAATGTTGTCTTTTTCAACTTATTTCTCATTTTCGTTGTCGCCAAAAAATGGGGATGGTTTAGCTTTTGTGATGGTTCCATTTGGGTTTCCTTTGAATGTGTTTGATGGTGGCTCATTTGGGATGCTGAGGGAGACAAAAATGAGGGTTCTCGGTGTCGAATTTGATACCTCGATGGATGTTAAGTATGGTGATGTGAATGGTAATCATGTTGGCTTGGATGTTGATAGTTTTGTATCTGCTAAAGTGAGCAATGTTTCTCCCCTCAATTTGGTGCTGAATAGTGGTGAGAAATTGCAAGCTTGGATTGATTATGAAGTGGGCTCAAGGCGATTTGAGGTTAGATTGAATAAATTGGGTGAACTTAGGCCAGTTGATCCATTGCTTTCTTATCCAATTGACTTGTCACGAATGTGGAAGGAGGATGAGGTCTTTGTGGGGTTAAGTTCATCAAGTGGGAATTCATCTCAGAAATGCAATGTGTATTCATGGAGCTTTAAGCTACGGCAGGTACCACATTGGATGCATTCCCAACCACTGGATCCTAAGGCTTTCGTGGACAAGACAAAAGCTGCAACTCTTGATAAGAGAAGTGATTGTGTTTTGAGAGTCCTTGCTGCCCTGATATTTGGCACCGGATGTGGAGCATTGGGAGCATCGGTTGTCTTGTATATGTGGACTGTATTTGGGAAGAGGCGTCCAGTGGTGCCAGAGGAAAATGTTGTGCACCCTGAGGTCGAGTACAAAAAGTTTAATGTAGTTGTAGATGAAGCCATAGAAGATGGCAAGCAGTAGGTGGGTTTAGTTGGATGTTTTGTAAATGCTTGTTTGGTTTGGTTTGGTTTTTAGTATGTTGCTGTAGTTTAATGATCAATCATTCGAGTGTGGATCTGTTAATGTTGTGCAGCACTACAATCATTTGGATACAGCTTGAAGTTTGGGAATGGAATGTTGACTTCATATATCTCCTCCACAAGCAAGCATGTTATTTACTCATTTATTACAACAACTGCATCATTTATTCCAGAATTATTCTTTAGACTGAGCAATGGAACAAAGACACAGCAAACAAAATTCGGACTTGACCACAAGGTGGTTGGATTCCACTTTTATTGACAACACTTGTAGTTCCTTTTGTGATTGTATAGCCTGATCTTTCGTGTCTTTAGTCATATGATGTATTGGCTTCTATCCTCCTGCTGCTGATTCACTCTGCTTTTTCACTGGGTAGTCAAACCGAGGTCATTGTTCATCAAATGCTTCCTATTATGCTGTTTCCTTTTAGGTGGAAAATGGTTAACGAGTCATTATATTTAGTATTCTCAAGTCTTATTCAATTGAAATGATAGTTTCCATTTGGAGTTTGATGTTGAATCAATTGGAAACTATCGTTATACTTGTTTAATTTTTGGAGTCTCTTTCTATGCATACCCTTGGTGTTTTTGATGTAATATTTGATTGATACCCTATTGCCATGGGTAAAACGTCTGCTCCGATATCCAAAAGAGGAACAATTGGTATAGGTAGATGATGGTGTGAAAGTAACCATTTTTACTGTGGAAGTTGTATTTTGTAGTGCTAAAAGAAATGTAGAAAATTGAGGAACCAACCTGACCCTAATGTCAGTGGACTGGAAAAAAGCGGGGATCCATCAAAACTTGTCCCCTATGGACGGAGAATGGACTATATGTATTGGATAGTAGACGTATACGGGAATATCTGTATAAACCGATGATAAGATAAATGCAGGGGTAGACCATAACTTTTCCCGGCTCCTCCCCGTTAAACATGTCATTTTTTTAATATATATATATATATATATATATATATAATTCAATGCCTAAATCTAATTCAACTCAGCCCTAAATCCAACTCAAGCCTCACAGTATTGCCTCAGCCCTCGCCTTACGCCGCCCACACACAGCCTTCTCTCTCTCTCTCTTCTTTTTTCTTGATTTTCGTAGCAATCAAACGCTGAAGAGATGTGTTAGATTGATTTTTGGGCCCTTTTTTTGGTTGAATTTTTTGAAACTCAAGCTCTTGGAACATTGGTGCCTTAAAGGATGCTTAGTGTCATACCTGGGAATACTCGTGTAGACCTGTGTTTCGGTGATATGGTGATAATTCTTCGATAATGATGCCCCTGAGGACCTTCAATTGGAAACTATCATTATACTTGTTTAATTTTTGGAGTCTCTTTCTATGCATACCCTTGGTGTTTTTGATGTAATATTTGATTGATACCCTATTGCCATTGGTAAAACGTCTGCTCCGATATCCAAAAGAGGAACAATTGGTATAGGTAGATGATGGTGTGAAAGTAACCATTTTTACTGTGGAAGTTGTATTTTGTAGTGCTAAAAGAAATGTAGAAAATTGAGGAACCAACCTGACCCTAATGTCAGTGGACTGGAAAAAAGCGGGGATCCATCAAAACTTGTCCCCTATGGACGGAGAATGGACTATATGTATTGGATAGTAGACGTATACGGGAATATCTGTATAAACCGATGATAAGATAAATGCAGGGGTAGACTATAACTTTTCCCGGCCCCTCCCCGTTAAACCTGTCATTTTTTTAATATATATATATATATATATATATATAATTCAATGCCTAAATCTAATTCAACTCAGCCCTAAATCCAACTCAAGCCTCACAGTATTGCCTCAGCCCTCGCCTTATGCCGCCCACACACAACCTTCTCTCTCTCTCTCTTTTCTTTTTTCTTGATTTTCTTAGCAATCAAACGCTGAAGAGTNTGAGAAATTGCAAGCTTGGATTGATTATGAAGTGGGCTCAAGGCGATTTGAGGTTAGATTGAATAAATTGGGTGAACTTAGGCCAGTTGATCCATTGCTTTCTTATCCAATTGACTTGTCACGAATGTGGAAGGAGGATNTCTTTTTTTGGTTGAATTTTTTGAAACTCAAGCTCTTGGAACATTGGTGCCTTAAAGGATGCTTAGTGTCATACCCGGGAATACTCGTGTAGACCTGTGTTTCGGTGATATGGTGATAATTGTTCGATAATGATGCCCCTGAGGACCTTCAATTGGAAACTATCGTTATACTTGTTTAATTTTTGGAGTCTCTTTCTATGCATACCCTTGGTGTTTTTGATGTAATATTTGATTGATACCCTAGTGTCATACCCGGGAATACTCGTGTAGACCTGTGTTTCGGTGATATGGTGATAATTGTTCCATAATGATGCCCCTGAGGACCTTCAATTGGAAACTATCGTTATACTTGTTTAATTTTTGGAGTCTCTTTCTATGCATACCCTTGGTGTTTTTGATGTAATATTTGATTGATACCCTATTGCCATTGGTAAAACGTCTGCTCCGATATCCAAAAGAGGAACAATTGGTATAGGTAGATGATGGTGTGAAAGTAACCATTTTTACTGTGGAAGTTGTATTTTGTAGTGCTAAAAGAAATGTAGAAAATTGAGGAACCAACCTGACCCTAATGTCAGTGGACTGAAAAAAAGCGGGGATCCATCAAAACTTGTCCCCTATGGACGGAGAATGGACTATATGTATTGGATAGTAGACGTATACGGGAATATCTGTATAAACCGATGATAAGATAAATGCAGGGGTAGACCATAACTTTTCTCGGCCCTTCCCCGTTAAACCTGTCATTTTTTTAATATATATATATATAATTCAATGCCTAAATCTAATTCAACTCAGCCCTAAATCCAACTCAAGCCTCACAGTATTGCCTCAGCCCTCGCCTTACGCCGTCCACACACAGCCTTCTCTCTCTCTCTTTTCTTTTTTCTTGATTTTCTTAGCAATCAAACGCTGAAGAGATGTGTTAGATTGATTTTTGGGCTCTTTTTTTGGTTGAATTTTTTGAAACTCAAGCTCTTGGAACATTGGTGCCTTAAAGGATGCTTAGTGTCATACCCAGGAATACTCGTGTAGACCTGTGTTTCGGTGATATGGTGATAATTGTTCGATAATGATGCCCCTGAGGACCTTCAATTGGAAACTATCGTTATACTTGTTTAATTTTTGGAGTCTCTTTCTATGCATACCCTTGGTGTTTTTGATGTAATATTTGATTGATACCCTATTGCCATTGGTAAAACGTCTGCTCCGATATCCAAAAGAGGAACAATTGGTATAGGTAGATGATGGTGTGAAAGTAACCATTTTTACTGTGGAAGTTGTATTTTGTAGTGCTAAAAGAAATGTAGAAAATTGAGGAACCAACCTGACCCTAATGTCAGTGGACTGGAAAAAAGCGGGGATCCATCAAAACTTGTCCCCTATGGACGGAGAATGGACTATATGTATTGGATAGTAGACGTATACGGGAATATCTGTATAAACCGATGATAAGATAAATGCAGGGGTAGACCATAACTTTTCCCGGCCCCTCCCCGTTAAACCTGTCATTTTTTTAATATATATATATATATCAAAGCCTAAATCTAATTCAACTCGGCCCTAAATCCAACTCAAGCCTCATAGTATTGTCTCAGCCCTCGCCTTACGCCGCCCACACACAGCCTTCTCTCTCTCTCTCTTCTTTTTTCTTGATGTTCGTAATAATCAAACGCTGAAGAGATGTGTTAGATTGATTTTTGGGCTCTTTTTTTGGTTGAATTTTTTGAAGAGATGATGCTGTTTCTAATTTATGCACATATGTGCTGATTTTGTTTTTTTTTTTTGTTCAACTGCTGATGGCGGGTGTAAAGGTGGGTGGAGGGTGACGGAGGTGAAGGCCGTTAGCGAGGATTAGAATTTACCCGTGGACTGGAATGAGGATAAATGAAGTATTTTTAAGCGGTACAGGGATGGAGACATTGGTGCCTTAAAGGATGCTTAGTGTCATACCCGGGAATACTCGTGTAAACCAGTGTTTCGGTGATATGGTGATAATTCTTCGATAATGATGCCCCTGAGGACCTTCATATCATTGGTAATTGATTGTCTTCCTTACAGTGGTAATTGATTGTCTTCCTTACAGTGACAGAGCTTTTCATTCCTCATACATTATACAATATAGGTGGATTGTCTCTTCTATACCTAAACTGCATAGACCAGACATTTCATTATTGACTTGCCAATTCCACAGCTTAAATTTTCAGTGTCCTCCGAAGTTTTCCTGTGCTAGAGTGTTATCAAACATTTGCATTTGTTGATGCACTTCCAGTTAAACAATTGAACATGTTTAGTAGTCTATGACAACGGAAATAAGAGGTTCTGCAGGATTTAAAACACCTAGTTGCTGTAGATATGCGTTGTCAAAGAAGCATGATTATTGATGTTATGAGATAATAATGTCATTGTGAACAGAAAACCTAAAAAAGATTGCAGATCCCTCAGCTTTGAATTCTTAGAAATTCAAATTCCCGATTGTATGCGTGTTTAATCTCGTAAGCTGAACTTATGAACATGGAGACTCTACTTTTAACAATTCTAACTAGTATTGCAAACATATTTGAAAAGAGAACTTATAAATTTACGCTACCACTGTTTTGGGAAAAGTGTATCCTAACTTAGTGCAGCATTATATTTGAAACCGAGGAAACATTTCATGTAGTTGTGATATCACGTCATCATTATAACAGTATTACTACCCAGTTATAAACAATCAAATCGGCCTAGTTCTGCATTCGTTGTGGACATTCGAGATTATGCAAAGACAACTGAACCTATGCTTCCATCATCAACTGAGATCTGCCAACAGAGCAGCCCATTGGATCGCAGCAGCCACTCAATCCAATGCCATAAATATTGAAAAAGTGGAGGGTTTAATAGTCATATTGTGTTTCGTAATTGGTTTGTGCTACTCGCATGTTATTAATGATGTACTATCACTGTTAGGGCATGTGTAAGGAACCACAATCTAGTAATGTTCTTTACTGTCTGTATAGCATATGTGTGGAACCATAATCTAGGACTGTTCTTTACCGTCTGTGGAAAGAAGCAGCAGCAATGGACTTCTGAAGTTTGTGGATTGTGTAGCATGACCAGTGTGCAACTACCATCAAGTACCTACCACTATGTCTATCCCATTTAACTTCCAGAAAGAAAAATGCCATGACCGGATAACAAAAACAGCAAAATTTATTCGTAGTAAAGAAATTTGAAATTAAACTTCAGACAAATGTATTTCAGAAAACGAATGACGACAGCAGTAATATGCCTTAAGCTATTAGGAGTACCCACATTCACCTGCCAGAGACAGACAACCAAAAGTTGCGGCATGCTACATTGATCACCCAAAACCACCCCCAGTTCAGCAATGATCACACAAGACCACATACATTCAACATTGTTTATTCATCATAATCCTGAATTTCTTCCTCCTCATCCTCATATTCCTCATCAGCAGTAGCATCCTGGTACTGTTGATACTCTGAAACCAAGTCATTCATGTTGCTCTCTGCCTCAGTGAACTCCATCTCATCCATTCCCTCACCCGTGTACCAATGCAAGAAAGCCTTTCTCCTGAACATTGCTGTAAACTGTTCACTCACACGCCTAAACATCTCCTGAATAGACGTCGAATTACCAATGAAAGTGGATGCCATTTTCAACCCAGTTGGTGGAATATCACAAACAGTAGATTTCATGTTGTTTGGAATCCATTCGACAAAGTAGGAGGAGTTCTTGTTCTGTACATTGATCATTTGCTCGTCAACTTCTTTCGTGCTCATCTTGCCACGAAACACGGCTGAGGCTGTCAAGTACCGTCCATGACGCGGATCAGCAGCACACATCATGTTTTTGGCATCCCACATTTGCTGGGTAAGTTCCGGCACAGTCAGAGATCTGTACTGCTGGGAACCGCGGGATGTTAAAGGCGCAAAACCCACCATGAAGAAGTGTAGCCTAGGGAAGGGGATGAGGTTAACAGCAAGTTTTCTGAGGTCAGAGTTTAGCTGTCCAGGGAATCGTAAACAGCATGTGACCCCGGACATTGTGGCAGATATCAAATGGTTCAAATCACCAACTGCTCGAAGAAAAAAACACACAAATACGGATCAACATCTAACACTTAAAAGATGAAACCCACAACACATAGAGAGCAATTAATTTAAAGTCTTACAGCTTGGGGTTGTGAGCTTAAGGGTTCGGAAGCAAATGTCATAGAGGGCTTCATTATCAAGAACCATGCACTCGTCTGCGTTTTCAACCAGTTGATGGACTGATAAAGTTGCATTGTACGGCTCAACGACGGTATCAGAGACCTTTGGAGATGGGAAGACGGAGAAAGTGAGCATCATTCGATCTGGGTATTCCTCTCTGATTTTGGAGATCAGAAGGGTTCCCATTCCAGAACCAGTTCCTCCTCCCAAAGAATGGCAAACCTGAAAACCTGACCAAAAAGGCACAATATAAACCATAAGCGACGTATGCAGATAAAGTGTTTGTGAAAATGTCAAGGCGAGAAAACGGGTGTCAAACGTAAAGAGATTGAAGAACAAACCCTGTAGGCAATCACAATTCTCTGCCTCTTTCCTCACAACATCGAGCACTGAATCGATCAACTCCGCCCCTTCAGTATAATGGCCCTTAGCCCAATTGTTACCAGCACCGGATTGACCGAACACAAAATTATCCGGTCGGAAAATCTGGCCATAAGGACCGGATCGAATGCTATCCATCGTTCCAGGCTCGAGGTCCATGAGAACGGCTCTGGGAACAAACCTCCCTCCACCTGCTTCATTGTAATAGACATTCACTCTCTCGAGTTGGATATCTGAATCTCCATTATATCGGCCGGTGGAGGCGATGCCGTGTTCGGCGCACACAACTTCCCAGAACTTGGCACCGATTTGGTTGCCGCATTGGCCACCTTGAATGTGAAGAATCTCACGCATTTTGGGTTAGATCTGAGGAGGAATTAGAAGGTTTTGTGGGAATTTAGAGAGGAAGACCGGAGGCGAGCGAGAGAGAGAGAGAGAGAGAGAGAGAGAGAGAGAGATGAGATATGTGGATGTGGGGACAGAGGTATGTTTCTTTATAGAGAGAATCAAATAGTTTGGAATTTGAAATTTGAATCCGTATGAGTTGGTAGGAACTTGGAAAGGGCAGTGAGTTGAAACGGATAGTAAATCAACGGTCTCAATTAGTCAGCATTTGGGGCAGTGTAGCTGTTGGAATACTGGAATTCAAATTTAGAGAAAAAACAGCTGTACGGAACTTAGAAATGGAATATACCATCCCTAGTTTAGTTTAATCAAGCAATATTACAAGGAGGGACAATGAAGTTCGAATTTGTGAGGTACAACAACGAGAGCGATGATCATTTCACCAATCATCAATCTCTATTACAATCTAATTTAAGTATGTAAGGTGAGGAGATATTCTGGTAATTAATTTAGTAGTTAATTCACTATGAATTAAATAGTGACAATGATTTCATATTAACAACAGATGATTAGGCTTATCAATGGTGTCGGATATAACGAATTTGTGTCAAGTTTTAACGAATTTATGTCATAAAATATTTTATTCGTACTCCGTTTATAAACAATATATACACTAAAATATAAACGAATCATGTCGTTTATTTCTTTAGATTAGTTTATTTTTTTTGTGTCAAATTGGTTTATTACTCGTATTGTGCCGAGATGAGTAACTAATAAAAAAAAACCAGAATTTGATAATTTTGTGTTGTACCATATTTTAACACTTCTACTCATACTCACTCACCACCCCCTATTAATTATAATGACTTAATGACACACCACCCTATTAATTTTAATGACTTAATCACACAATGCAGTCAGTCACAATAATTTGTCTCTTTCATCAATTTATTTTAATAGAATGGGTAGATTTAAAAAAATAGTACAAAAATACTTCTTCTACATACCTTTTTCGTATACTGTCATAATTTTAAGGGTCGTTTTGTAGTAGATGAAACATCTCGAATACCCATGTGAAATTGTATTTGTTAACCCTGGTAATCTGTATTGCTATTTTAACAAATTTCTCTATAGAACACCTCAGTCAATGGGTATGGGTGGAATGCTACTAATTAATCTCATAATAAAAACTCACGTTGAACAAACTCACAATTACTAGCAAATACTATTGTTAAACAATGATCTACTTTAAAAATTCATGCTATTAGAAATGACATTTTTAATATTTATACTTCAATATGTCGCTCGCTCGCGTGCACACTAGATTTAAATTTCACACATAATTTTTTTTTAATAATTAAAATAACAAGAAAATTCAAACACAACTTCGTATTCTAATACCATGTTAAAAAATCATCTATTCTAAAATTTTAAACTATTAGAGAGGGTTTAATTTAAATATTTATATTCCAATAAATAATATATTACAAACTCCACAGCCTTGGGGGTGTACTAAAAAATATTTGATGAATTCTACGATCAATTCAAATGTCATAATAAATTAAATCACAATAACATTGCTCTTAAAAAAAACAACACCACCATACACCAAAAAATGAGAAGTTTTTTAATTAAGGAATTGATGTTTAAGATTTTTTTTGCTGGTGTCATGATTTCCGTCAATGCAAACGCCTACTGGGACAACCCCATCAGCCCATTGTTGTCTTCTTTGAGTTTCTCCTGTTTTCTATTGCCTTTACTTTCAAAATTGGTCCGACCTTCAATGATCCTACAAAGCTTGTCTCAGGCCCAACATAGCCAAAGTTTGTGTAGAAACAATCAAAATTTATTAAACTATAAAATCTTATCTACTGTCTAAAAAGACATTAAGAGCTCGGCAAAAGGGGTGGACATAACGGACATAATAGTTGCTAAAAACCTTTAGCACCTGTGGGTTCTCAGTTACAAAACAAATAAATACCCACCCACACACTTTGTATAAGAGTTTCAAGCTCCATAAGAAACAAGCTTCGAACAAGATAACAAGAAGCTAGACTCAGTTATCAACCCTAAGTTGAGATGGTTTTTCAAGAAAATGCAATGTTGATCTCAATATGAAATGGTTATCTTCAACTACTTCAAAGAAGTTTTCAAACAAGATAACGCAATTGATACGAACGTCCTATGCAGCAAAGAGGGTAATGTTGAACAGCAATTGCAAAATGACAAACAAGCAGAACACAAAAACATTAGGAAATCCATCAGACCAGGAAAATGATAAAAATGAGAAATTTCTGCAGTAAACTAAAAGGAGACTAAAAACACTACTACTACTAGACATACACTCCAAAAAAGAATAAAAAAAAAAAATGAAGCAACCAATACTAAGAAACGAACTGGGTGCAGGAGCAGATCCAGATCCATTGATACACCACATATAACAAAGCTCATTGAGAATCCAAAAGGAAAGAAAAAAGACGTCTGAGTTCAAATATTGGAACCTGGTCAAGCCAGATTTATTTCCTAAGAATAACCTGCCAGACCAGAAAGAAAGAGGATTAGAGGATTGGTCGGACACTCTTGACTGTTAAAACTAAAAAAAAAAAATAGCCCAGTAACAAAGCTTACGAATACCCAAAAAAATGAAGAACAAAATTGTATAAACAAGAGAAAATGAGCATCTCAGAGTGAAATTTCCCCGTGGATTTTCTTCACTGGCAATCATAGTGCAAGGATAACAAAAATAAACAACTCATCATTGATGCTGCTCTCATTTAGAGACAAATAAAACCCATAACAATTTATTATTAAAAAAAATCATAGAAATACATAAATGTGTGTGTATTGAGGTAATTAGATCTCAGGAAAGTATGATTATCTTCAACTCCTTATAGGACGGTTACAGAAAGATAACGCAGTTTTCTTCGTAACATCATCGATCTGATTCGAAATAACTCACCCTTCTTACAACTTACAAAGTTCGAAAAAATAACTGTAAGGAAGATAATTAAACAAGAAAGAAAATCAATTGAACAAAAAAATTAATTAATTAAAACGGAAAAAAAAAAAAAAAAA